>PNEQ01000561.1:17330-54099 GCA_003012365.1 Medauroidea extradentata | reverse complement strand
ATATATATATATATATATATATATATATATATATATATATATATATATATATATATATATATATATATATATATATATATATATATATATATATATATATATATATATATATATATATATATATATATATATATATATATATATATATATTCAAATCATGTATAGTTCCGTAATGTGTGTATTATAATTATAACCACTTTTTTTATTTGTAAACAAAAAAGGGTTGAATAAATAAAAATTTTCAAACACAATACACATAAACTAAAATAATTCCATTTTGATTTTCTCCAGCAAGGCAAAAAAAAAAATCTCACTCCTGGAGTGTTAAACTTAACATATAAACATACTGTTCAAAGGGTTAAAGGTGCTACACTGTAAGAAAATTACGTCAAAATGATCAGAGTATTATAAGTGAAGTTTTCTACTGCATGTGTTTAATTACTATTAAGTGTATCATTAGTACAAAACACATTATTTTCGTGCGGAAATGTAAACATGGGCCATGACGTACTTTATTGTAAACTTTAGGTTAGGGCTAAACACAACATAAGCAGTATTTTATTTTTCGTCCCCCAAAATTGTTGTTTATGCACAAGTTGGGTATGGTTTTTCCTTAAATATATAGTACTGACATACCAAATTCATAGACTTACGTTTTACTGATGTATGAATAAGACATGTCATTGATTTACATGAGCTGGGAACATTGGATGGGGGAGAAGGGTTATGAAACTGGTCTTCTCGGTTTGTACAAACAGGACAAAAAAAGGGGAATCTTAAGTCCCCATAAAATCAAGGTTTTAGTGTACACAGCGTGCAAACAGTATGACAGTAAATACCATAATCTTCCGAAATTTTAAACAACACATCGCTGTTTACTTTCACTATTTCGTATTTGAACACAATACATACCAAAATCAAAGAGAAATTGCTTTCACTCCAGTAACCAATTTGTACAATAAGTTACGTCTATTGAGAGCAAAAATCCTCATGTATTTTTACAATGTCAACAATTTTGTTTTGTAGTAGGTGACACCACGCCGTTACGCGCACTATAAAATACGTTAACGCTCGCCCCCCATTTTCTAACACTCATTATTTAAGCCTGAAGGCACTAGCACTCGCCCCTCGCCTTGCCCAATTGCTGTTTATTTTTACGTAAGAATAATATTTTAGCATGTAAGATTGTGAAGATGAAACGTTATTTGTATAACAGTATTTACTTACGCCCAAGTGTTATCCAGTATTCATTTTACACGTATAACTGCCTTCGTAACATTTATTACCCTGTACTAGTGTTTGTTAACGTATACGGCCGAGCGCCTTCTCAACAGTACAAGCCCCGTGCACGGACTCTATAAAGTGCAGTAATGAAAACCACGGGAGAATATGTACATTAAATATACATGGTATAGTTTTAAATATGTTTGTACATACATTTTGTGATAGTTAAAAAGGGTTTTGTATAATAATTATAATAGTGAAACGGCAACACGAGCGTATATTAGTAGGGACGTTTGTACTACAAGAGAGTAGTTCTTTTGTGCCAGTGTGGCATGCCTGCAGTTAAAAACGCAGAAGTTTTGGCCGCCATCTTTGCCACCCGCCTAACGGAACTTCAGCCCCCAGATTCAGGTATAAAAAGGGCGCAGCCAGCCCTTAAACTGCAGTTCACTGGCAGCTCGGCCTCCCCCGAGTCTTCCAGCAGCTCGCTCCCCCCGGCCTTGCCGGACCTACCATCACCTTATACCAGAGAGGCTGTTTCTGGTAAAGGGAACCCTCTCATCCCTTCGGGCGCTGTTTCTTGTAAAGGGAACGGCCCCCTCTGCCAGGAGGCTGTTTCACGTAAAGGGAACCCTCCTCCCCTTACCTAACCCAGGGGCAGATTTCTTGCGAAGGGAACACCCCGATAACCTCCAGGCTGCTTCTCACCCTCACCATTTTGTAATTTACTGGACGGTTCTCAGGGAGGACAATTTGCCTAGCTCTTCCGCGTCGGACGCATGACGTAAGTTACGGAAAGCACCCTATGTGCATATGTATATCCCTGGCCGCCATGTGATGAGTCATCTATGAAAAGACCGAAAGTCAGTATTAGCGTGTGCGCAAGGCTGCACCACGTGTGTTAGTGTATAATTTATATAAATACTTGTTAATCTTTAAGAATACAAGTTGTGTACATTAATTGTAAACCAGTACACAGAAATTTGTAAATACAGTGCAAAAACCAAAGTTACCAGAGTATTTATTTCAAATGTGTGACGAGGATGTCCTCGTAATCAAAGTGAGTACCGAGGAAATCCTCTCTTTAGAAGAGAGAAAAACTAAGGCTGCTATTCAGCGCTATCATAAGGCCCATCCAGCCTCTTTTCCAAAGGGTCTAATACCTCCACTTCAAAAGGTCCCGGGGCAAGAGCCCACACTGCACGACTTGTGCATACAGTACCACCAACAGAGTGCTACGCATCCTGAAATAGCTCCTAGCAATCCAGAGAACCCACCATCGTCCAAAAAACGAAGGTCTCGTAACTCTGACTCGCTGAGTAGGATATTGCGACGCATGACAAGGCGGGCACCAACACCAATCAGCCCGATAAAGTCGCCATTTTAACTCTCCCCTCCTCGCCCTCAGCGAGTTCAACAGCTTCGAAACGAAGCGTATCTAGAACCTCCATCACTCTCAAACCGTAAGAAGGCCTTGCTTAAGGACCTATTTGGTTAAGGTAAACATCAACCCTACATAATGTTCTAGGTAAGAAACTATACCCCTCTTGACGTGTCTGTGTGTTGTTACGTGGCTCCACTCAGCCCCTGGCGCTGAGGCGCAGCATCACACCCCCCTCAGGGCTAAAGCCAACCACAGAGTCGCAACTAAGCCAGCGCCACCTCAACATCCCTGGGGGAACTTCTTTCACGAAAAGGTGGCGACATAGTAAAGTACAGTAAACCCGGATCTAACGACATCGGATCTAGCTACATTGGCGATCTAACAACATAATTTCCAGGAACCGTGTAAAAATTATAATTTTAATAATTTATCAAAGCTAAGGAAAGTGAAATAGATCGCAATAAAATGTTAATTAAAAATAATTATGCATACATTAAATAATAACATAATGCAGTTATCATAAATAAGTAATACGCAGCTGTAAAACAAAAAAAAAAAAAACTGTTTAAAAATGCTAGAACTTTGGCTGGAATATAGTTGAAGCGCACGCCGGGTGCGTAGGCCGCCCGCGCAACACCGACATACAATCTGAGACGTGATGACTAACGCTGCCTTATCTCCTAATGCTCCCCCTCACTTCGCCGTGCTCCGTCCTGCCTGAACTTCCGTCTCACACTCCTCCAAGTGTCCTTATCTCAGCTATGCAGTTAGGCACGCAACGTGGCATAGCAATGGTAATTTACAATTTTTTTTAAAATTGAAAATTTATGGAAAATTGTCCGTGTTGCAATTTCCTTTGTGAGTGCTGTGCTGTAAGAAACACGCCGCTAAACATAGATACAATCCTTCCTGACTGTCCACGTCACCCAATAAACATTCACCCCCCCTCCCTTCCCCCAAGAACAAGCCAGATTGTGCTTGCGTACGCGCGCATTATCTGCCGACTGTCTGATAGTCAAGTGCAACTAGCATCCTGTCTCGCCACAAAGCAGAGCCACGTGATTGTTTTTCCTCTCCCACTCAGTGACTCTGTCCCATGTTTGTGTGTCTTATGATAGCCCAGGCGGATGGGGGTTGAAGAGGTGACACAGTTTTTTTCCGCTCTTATTACAGCAGGGAGGGGGGGGGGAAAGGACCAGCAGTCCGTAAAAAACATCCAGCGTTATCTCATCTTTTTTTCTCCAGCTGCAGACTTCAGCTCGGCTTGACCTTGACAACTTCCGCTGTATTATTGATCACTCTGCATGTGGCTATGAAAGCGCTGTGGCGTAAAAACGGCCTACGATGCAAATACACAGTCCCGTCACCGTGTGCAGCATGTGGGCTGATAAGGTTTTTGTTTCATGCTTGCTCGACAGTGGAGCAATACAAACGACTGCAGCCAGCGCATCGAGAGCCATTTCACCTCTATTCGCAGTACAGAGCGTTAAACTGGAGCGTTGTGCATAGTTTCGTGATTTTTCCAATAGGCCTACAACTTTTAGCGACGAGTAATTCAGTCGTTATTTTATACGTGACAGCACCTCAAAAAGTCTGTTTTTTTTTTTTTTTTTTTTTGCCCTTTTGAGTGGCTTTAAATTCGCGTTCATAATAGGCGTTAACGAGGTTTTAAAAATACAGACTTTTTTTTTAATGTTTGTTCTTTAATATGCACTTTTATTAGTCTCGCGTAAATGCTTATAATGGAGACAAGCTGTAACAGTTCTTGCACAATTAAAAAAAAACTCAATGGCTGTACTGAAAGGTTTAAAAATCGTTGCCATATACATTCACTTAAATAATACGAGTTGTTCTGTTGTGGTCGGAAAGTGCTTCGCGCAAGACAAGCAGGATGAATCACGCGCGCACGAGCTGCCCAGAGGCAAGGCCAGCGGCCTGGCCCGGCCACTCCCCTCCCCCATCCTACACAACCAGACCGAGCACGCCGCTCTGCCACGCACGTCACGGTGGGGGATTGTGGGGTACCATTTTATTTGGAAGATACCTTTTCATCGTACTAAAATATAATTTCAACGAAAAACTATTCTTAAGTCTGTAACTGTTGTACATAAATTTCAGAAAAAAACTTAATTTTTTTTTATTTGGTGGAGGGGGGTCAAATTTACTTACCTCGGGACTACAGGCATCGGCGATCTAACGACACAATTTCCTGGCACCGTGCGATGTCGTTAGATCGAGGGTTTACTGTAGCATTTAGATGTGTACAATATACTATCTACCAAAATTGTTTGCTTACTCTAGTTGACTCACCTCTGATTCTCTCTGTAGTACGGATCTTCTTCATATCCTCTTGGATAGTACTCTGCAGGTTGCTCATGACGTCTCCGATCACGATCTCTGTCTCTGTCTCTGTCTCTATCTCTGTCACGATCTCTACCTCCGCCTCTACAACAAGCCAACATGCTATGTGCTATTATTTCTTACTGAATATCTTACATCTCGTTTCTATTCATTTACTACAAGTACATATTTTCTCGAATCCAAAATTGTAAAGCACCCAAGACAGAGTGCATATGCACGTAAAATCTTTATCTCATTCGTCTGGTCTGATGAGCAAGCATCTACGCAATTCCAGCGTGGCGAGTGATGGCAAGAAGAACCAAATTGAAATAGTGTTTCACTGCTCAGCCATTATCTCCGTAAATAGAGACAACTGCCAGCAGAGTGCACTACACGCTGCTGCCACTGCGGGGAATTTGCATGCTGTGAAACCAGCTGGCTGCACTTCTACGCTTCACCATCACCATATCGACGGTGTTTTGGCAAAAGATCATAAGCCACTTTGCAGTAATATTTCTGGTTTTAAACTCTTTACCGTATTTGCTGGCATATAAGACAACGGTTTATACATATTTTTGGCCTCCAAAAATTGCTACTTGTCTCATATGAAGGTGTGAAAATTTTTAGTAACCTAAAAATAAATTTTAAGTTAAGCTGTAAGCTGTGGAAATGTATGACCTTACAAGCATTGTGTTGTCCGTCGCAAATCAAAACAACTGCCCCATTTTTTTATCAAATTTACAGTACAAAATTTTTATGAGCATTACACTTTTGCCTTGCAGTGAAGCGTGCGTCGCTTGGCTACCAATACAACTGGAACATGTGACTAGATCCTTCGTCTCGCCAGCGTTCAACTCTCGGGCAGAGAAAACTAGGACCTAGGTACCGTACCATACGTTAATTGTGTCTATTGCTTGGCTGGCAGGCGACAACAGCGCACATGAATGCAATGACCATGCAAGCAACTGCTGCAGCCCGGCATTACCATGTCATGCGTAGGGGGCCTCAGTCAGGCGTTGCCAAGTAGCACACAGCTGCTGGCAACTGACGATGTCACCAGCCACATGTTACGGTCGTCATGCATTTCCTTGTATGTTGGGTGCCCGCATGGCAGTAGTAGCCAATGTTATTCGTTTGTGTGTCACCTATGATGTTTATATACCGGTAATAAATGCATTAAAAATATTTTAATAAAATATTTTTGTATCATGTAAAGGAAAAAAAATATTTTTTCCGGTCTGGAATTTCAAAAGTTATACATATATACTCGTGTATAGTGAGCCGTAGTGTGTAGCGTGCACCACGATTTTTGCCAAGAGTTTCAGAGAAAAAAATTTAAGTGCCTTGCTAGCATGTAAAAAAAAATCACAGGCGTAAAGAGACCATGTAGCAGCGCGAGGCAGGTTCTGATGGATAGGCCAAGGCAGGAGGAAAGAAGGAACCGTGGTTAACAAAGAAAAGAGAGAGGAAAGATGACACTCCCATTGGCTAGAGAGTAACAGCTGAGCCGATGGGGAGGGGGTGTGGCTTGCCTCTCTCTTGTCCGCAGCTATCTATAAATTGCATGCCAAGGTTGCTTGCTGCCTGCCTGCAGCCAGCTCAAGAGTGTGTGTGCGTGTGTATGCACAACACTCCCCCTTCCCCGCTCTTGATGAGCTGTGTCTCCTGCCTCCAGCATGACACTCCCTCCTACCCCACGAGATAACATAACATGCCATGATGGAAGAGCAAGCTTGCCTTTTTATAATTACTGTTGTAACGCGGTTGCGTCTGCTGTTGTGTTGAGTGTGTTGTCCCTGTTCGTTGGCGCTACAGATGTGACGCGGCTGCCTCTGCTGTGATGATATGGTGATATGTCCTCCTGTTCCCGTTTACGTCGACAAGAAGTGACCCAGTCTCACTGTTCGGTGTTTACTATCTCGTAGGCAGAAAGTTGGAGGTTATATTTATATATAAACTAGATGTTACTCGTATTGCAGTTTTATTTCGCGAAAGCAGATCATCGAATACTCGACTTACATGGCATAATCACAACTACCATAACAAAAGCATTCTAAGGTTCAGTTCCACTAAATTACCATTACTTTGTCGAGGTTATGCTATTTCCATGTTCGGCTGAAACCCGAATGCCTGCTCTTTAATACGGTAACGAGCGAAAGTTAAAAAAAATACTTAGTTACATTGCTTATCCATTCTTCTACCAACACCAACGTACAATTCTAGGAGAAAATCAAAACTAGCTGCACATAAAGATAGTCACTAACTATTGCCTAACCAGTGCGAGTAAGCCATCTCAGCTTCTTCCGCCACCCCCACTTCTCTACAGCGCCCGCAACACGTCCGACCGTCTCTGGCCAGCGCCCGGCACCAACTGCTCCCTCACGGCAACGGACATGGTAACTAATAGCGCACCTCGGCGGAGTGATACAACAGACTCCAATTTTCCCAAAAAACAGCAAAATTACACTTAAAACATATCACAAAGGATTCCAAAATTTGAATATATCGTTTTTACATTGAAATAAAATTATTTATCCACACAAATATAATAATTGGGGACAAAAGGTGCACAACAGTGGAACTACTTTTGCGGCGCAATACCCTAAGCAACCCCCTGTGATGGCTGACCTACGTGCGTCAATAACCTACGTCATGGAGAGAATTCCATGAAGCAAGTGATCAACCACAACGTCGGAGCCAGAAATCCTACAGCCTGGAGAAGCTTGCAACACCTGAAGTTACTCACTTCACAAGGGAAAATTTAATAATATGCTAAAATTGCCAAAACTCAAAAATTAGTCAAAATACAAGAAAAAGTTATATCAACCAAAATAATTCAAATTTTACAGTGGTTAATTTGAAGCCAAACAAGCCAGGAAAATAATCAAATGACTCTACTTTAAAATTCCTTGACTAATCTTGACTAATTTTATATAAAAATTTTGAAAGGATGAATTTAAATTAACATGTCCCCAATTACTAGGTTATTGAATTATGTTGCATCACACCCGACTCCTGACAAACTCACCCTGAAAATGGCATATAGCCTGTTAAGAAAGATTTACATATAAATTTAATTTAAAAAAACCAAAGCACATTATAAATATTTAAACAAGATGGGGAAGTGGCTGAACACTTCACACTGTCCAGCCAGAGCTGAGGAGAAAGAAAGGTTCAGGAATGCTGCTGGAGATGGCTACTAGCAGAGGGCCCCAACCACCACCCTGCCTTGCCTTCCGTCTACTGGGTGGGGGTGGGGAAGAAGAACAATGTCTCCCTTTTTTTCCTTTTTTTCCAAATTGAAAGATAGCTGATCACCACTGAGAACACTCTCTGCCTCCCATTCTTTACACCCGCCAGTTAACGTCAACAATTTGGCCTCCCCTCTTCCCTTCACCCCCTATTTTCCACATATTTTTTTTTTCTATTTTCTATGTATAGTGCACATTCCTGAATTTTTATCAGTTGTTTTAGATAAAAGTGCGCACTATACACAAGTAAATACAGTAATTTACTTTTTTCAAGATTTTGTACCGTAAAAACCATGACTCATCTTTACGCCAGCAAATACGGTAATTATATCACTAACCACTATGCAACCAATATTTTTTTGAAAATTACTTTTTAATCTTCTTTAATTTTACAAATGAAACGCAAACAGACAGTGATTCAGTAAGGCTTGAAAATATTTTATCTAAATTTTATATAACTGTGGGTTACGACCTTTTGCCAAAACGCCATCAATATATAACTTATTACTAGAGATTGTGAAATTTCACGAATTCAACTACCTGTACGTTAGAATCAAATACCCTATGCATACTCAAGCCCTGTCTATTCGTTAACTGTCTGCTGTACAAACTGAGTAGCAGCTAGTGGACAATGGTCCACTAGCTGCATAGGATATTTGATTCTAACAAGCAGGTCATTAATTTTTACAAAATTTCACCATTTCTACTTATTACACACCAATCGATGAAGAGCAACATTTATACTAATGATGAAGCTTAATTTCATTTTCAAGATGGCGCACATATATTATACCGGTATTCATTTGATACAGTAATTGTATTACAGTATATTTTATGTTAATTATTAATTTTATTATTTCAATGGACACTTCAAGGTAATATTTGTGTATATGAACTTTAATTGATATTAATCAAGTAATGTATTTTGATATTTATTAATTTTAACCCCAACCTGATTGCAATAATTATTTAATTTGATTTTTTATATGTTAGGAAATCTCTCACAATATTTTATGTATATTATAATTTAAGTTACTATGGTTTTTATTGAGCACTAGTTCATATTTTGTCTTGGAGAGGATTTCTTCCTTCTAAATTAAGTATGTTTATATATCTGAGCCTGAGAGGCATTGTTTAAAGCTAGTGTTCTAACAATTGGTCTTTCTTGCTCCCTGAACCATCGAACTGTTAGGTACTATGGCAGATACTACGATGGCCTGGGTTTTATATCTGCTGCCATCGTAATTTGTTCGGGCACTACATGGAGAGTGCTTAGGCCAACAAATACCAGTATATTTTGAGTCATCTTAAGAAGAGGCAATGATTGAATTAGTATCAGATGTAATATTTTTAGTGAGCTTCAAGACATCTTGTGAACAAACTGTAAGCTGAGCTATTTGAGTTGACTTTTTATCAGCCTTTTTTGCTTTAAAGTGCCTTCGTCTCTTCTATTGAGAACTATAGATTTAATTTGCGTTAAAATGTCTGTCACATTAAGTAACCAGAAAACTATTGAAATTGACTTTAGTAATGTTGAAATTCAGACCAAATTTACATGGGACTTATATTACTGCCATACCCAGAGGTTTGGGTGAAAGTTATCTCACACCTCTGCGACTGAGATTGCTAGTCAGACAAACCACAAATTTAATGAGCTACCAAAATTTTATGTAGTTACAAGAATTTCATAACCCGTTTATATTTAAATGATGTTTGAATATGAGTGTACCCATAGTGTGAGAGATTCTAGCTATTTTATTGCTGACTTATTTGAAACACATCACAAAAGTAATAAATTTTATTTTAATGGCAATAAACCTAAATATTTCAAAACTTACAGTATTGATAATTTTATTTGCAATTTACAAGTCATGTTTTAATGGTATCAAACTATCTCCTATATCTCCTATAATTTTCTCGTCTATATCTCTACTGCTCCACACACAGTTAGAATACCTAATTTTATTGGTACTTGTGTTATTGAACAAAGGCAAATAATTTAAAGTTAATAGTAGAAGAAGAAAAAAACAATTTTTTTAGAGCAAGTTGAAAATATGGGGGTACTGGTCTTACATGGAGGCGGGTGGTACAGTTAACAAATATAGTGCATTCACTAATGCTTGTGAACTAAACACAGTTCAATAGAACCACTTTAATTACATTGCCAAATTTTAACCTTTTCCTTATGTTACATCTATTTTTTAAGACAGGTTCATTTAACTAGTGCAATTAATGTGTTTTACTGTCATACTATGCCAAAAACGCAGTAACTAACCTGTCATATCTGTCACGAGATGAAGGTTTTTCATTGCTCCTTTGATAGCCTCTGTCCCTACGGTCTCTGTCCCTGTCGGCTCTTCCTCTGTATCTATGGTCGTAGTCGTTCTTTTGTGAAGGTTTTTCTCTTCGACTGCGATCTCTGTCACTAGAGTAATCTTCTGTATCATCACCTTCATCATCTACTCTGTTGTAGCTGAAATACACCAACATTTAAAAATCCTTACTACCATTTAGAACACACACAAATAAAAATCCCTGCTTCAAGGACTAGTTATTACTTCCCCAACTGTCTACATTTCTTATTAAATACAATACAAATACTATAACTGACAAGATTCACTACATTACCATTACCAATAATAACAAATAGAGATTAGAGAATTTACACAAAACCTAAATCTTATGTATAGAGAACTTATCAGCATTAATAGCTGTCAAATTTAATGTTCCTCCATGTATACTAACTACAGTAATCTCTCAGTTTAACAACTCTAAAGGGACAAAAAAATTGTCCTTAAATTGAAAGAGTTTTTAACCTGATTGATAAAAGTATGTTGGGACTTTAGATGGGACCAAAAAATACAGTTGTTAAAGTGAACGAATCATTAAATTGGAAGACCTTAAACTGAGAGATCACTGTACAGCACTGAGGTTTAACAGTAACCTAAACAAATTGGCTTACACAATCATAGTTATGTGTCATTTTTCACTAATCTGAAGTGTACAAAAATAATTATGTAGGTATTCCTAACATACGAACATTAAAAAATAATAGTATGCTAGACCCCTAATTTTTTGAACCCTGAATTTAACAAGGGTAGCGATTTTGCAAATACATTCTCAGCAACCTTAAAAATTAACACAATTCTATCAAAAAAATTGCAAAGAATTACATTCACATTATTTTTAAATTTATTATCTGATTTGCAGTGCTAAAATATAAGTTATAGAGTTGCAGTTATCACCTGGCAAGTCACAATATACAAAACATAACAAAAATGGTGAAAATCCATTAAAAAATGTGGCAGTGACAGTTTGAATACTGCGGGCATTACCGCCTATGCCAAGCCGGCCCAGCTTACTCCCTCCGCCACTACAACATGTTAGGATCTAAATGGAGGTCGTAATGCAGTGCATCGTTCCGGCACATTGTATACACTCATTTAGGTGTAATATGGTCGTTTTCTAGGCTATTTCTTCAAGTCTTATAGCACACTCGCCCCACGCCGACTGTGTTTACGTTCTTTCACAAACCCTATCATTAACAGCGTGAAATTGTTTTTTTTTCTTAATGGTTTAACACTGTACGTACTTAAAACAATTTACCTGATGCATAATTGGCTTGAACAGTATGTTACTGCGTTTTTCGTAAAATGTGCATTTCATATCACATGAGAGCATGATCGCGCTATCTATGTAGAAACATTTGTCTCCACCATGCCTACGTCATACTTTAGAAATAAATTAAGACATTCGTTTATTGCGTAATACGGAACTTCTAATTAATTTTTACACAACATACTGGCTGTGAAGGAGATTCCTTGCAATCACTTATACACATAATTTCTAACGATTTTAGGTAAGAACATTACAAAGCAGCGTTTACAGCTGGTTGAATGTAGGTATATGCTATGGTGCTGCTATCATCTATCTTGTGAACAGTCGTACAGTTTCGCTAACTGTACGCCCTGTACACTACTTCTTCCTACATTTGCATACAATCAGTTGTACAATTTTTTACTAACTAACTTAGTATGAAATACTGAAGGATAGTTTTGACATCACTTTTAATTAATATTGAAGTTATATAAAACCGTACAATGAATAAATATATACACTTCTTTCTTCTTACTTTTGTGAATAATTTACACAGGCATTGTGCTCTCAACCATAACCCTGCCGCTCTGTGCCTTGCCTGCACCCTACAGTAGACAAAATACAGCAGATGATGCGGGAGCACACAGAAGCACAACCTGTCTTGACGGTGCGGGTGGGGAAAGTGAATGGGTATTGGCTCGCATGGGCTGTCATAAGGGGTGTTACCTATTTTTAACTGTGCATTTCTTACAGTACAGCACTCGCCAAAGAAAATGCAACACAGAGCAACAAACGGAACAAACATATTTTTTTATAAATGAAAGGAAGAGGCAGCTAGGCTGTCAGTATGTACAAAAGACAGAAGCACAAGGAGTACTTACGTTTTGGTACTTGACAGATACACACAAAAATATAGGACAACACATAATCGAGGAAGCGCGTATTGCGACGTTTCACAGCTTAGAGCAGCTTCCTCGGATAAAAAGACATGCCTGACTGCGGTGTGGCTGCTGATGTACCTAGTCGCCAATGGTTGAACTGATATGAGGCGGGAGATTCGAAAGTGTCATGTAGAAGAGGATGTGCAGGGGTTTACGAAGAGGTGCGAGTGAAACAGTTGTGGGAAGCTGACTGACTGGAGATGTTATCTTATATTGAGACCTGTTGGTTTCCTGGATTTGGTGATGTACTGATGAGCTAGTTCCCATCGTTGAGTTCAGAGCTACTGCTTGTAGGTGGCATGACCCTAACCACTCTAGTGCTGAAGCATGAGTCAAAGTCCTTGTTATGGTGAGCTGCATGGGCAGCAACTGGTTTTTCCTATGGGTTGGTGTCATTACCTGATATGGCTTGTCTGGTGTCTGCTCTGTGGCCATTTATTCTCTTTCTGAGAGTGTTGGTGGTGATGCCAATATATTCAGCGTCACAGTGTTGACACTGTTGCTGATAGATTAAGTTTTTGGTAGCTCAGCTGTAACTGCTTTGGATGGGGTAAATGTGATTGGTTAGCCTGCTTTTCAATTATGTAGAGGGCTGGTGGGTGGCACAGGAGCCACAACGTGGGCTATTGCAGGGATGAAGACCGTTTAGATAAGTTGTAGTTTCGGTAGCTGTAGAAGGTGGGAGTTTTGGCGTACTAGTTTGGTGTGGAGGTTTGGTGGTTGTCTGAAAACCAACCTAGGTGGTTTGGAAAGAAGGTTTTGGGTTTGTGATGAGGAGGACAAGATTTTGCCGCCTGAGTTGAGAATGCATAGGAATTTGCTTAGGCCTTCATGCTGTGGTACCACCAAAAGGATATGTATCTGTATTTTTGGCTTTGGTAGTGTTGCTGGTATTGGAGGTGGTTCGTTGGATTTGTTTTTGGTACAGGGGTTCAGGGTAGCCACTGCCTGTGACAGCTTTGGCTATCTGTTGGCACTGTTTGTCAAGGTCACTGCGAGTTGAACATGCGATTGGCTCTGGTGGCAAGGCTGTAAGGTAGTGACTTTTTCGCATGGTATGGGTGACAGCTGTTGAAATGAAGGTATTGAAGGTTGCTTGTTGGTTTTGTGTGTACTGAGGTGTGAATGATGCCGTTATGTAGGGCCAATTCGACATCCAGGAAAACTGCATGCGTTTTGGAGAATGATCAGGTGAAGTTAAGAGAACTGAAGATATTCCAGCTGTTTAGGAAGAGGATTAGCTGATCTTCTGTTGAATTCCATATCATCAAGATGTCATCAATGTATCTCACCCAGCAGTACAGTGGGTTGGGCAGGTGACTGAGGAAGTTATCCTCTAGTCTGCCCATGAACAGGTTGGCATAGGAGGAGGCCATGCGGTGCCCTTGATCTGGAGGTAGTGTTTATCTATGAAACGGAAGCTGTTGTTGCTGAGTGTTAGTCTGGCTAGTTCCACCAGAAAAGCAGTAGATGGCTTGCTGTTTGAAGGTCTTTTGTTGAAATAATATTCTATGGCAGATAGACCACAAACCCAAAACCTTCTTTCCCAACCACCTAGGTTGGTTTTCAGACAACCACTCAACCTCTGCAACAAACTAGTACGCCCCAAATTCCCACCTTCTATAGTTACCAACACTACAACTAATCTCAAAGATTCCCATTCCTGCAATAGCCCACGATGTGGCTCATGTGCCACCCAACAGCCCTCTACATCATTCAAAAGCAGGCTAACCAATCACATTTACCCCATCCAAGGCAGATACAGCTGTGCTACCAAACAATCTACCAGCTACAGTATGAATACTACTACGACACAGAATATATTGGACACACCACCAACACTTTCAGAAAGAGAATGAATGACAACAGAGCACACACCAGACAAGCCATATCAGGTAAAGACACCAACCCACGGGAAAAACCAGTTGCTGCCCATGCAGCCAACCATAACAAGGACTTAGACTCATTCTAGAGTACTAGAGTGGTGAGGACCCTGCCACCTACAAGCAGTAGCTCTGAACTCAGACGATGGGAACTAGCTCATCAGTACATCACCAAATGCAGGCAACCACCAGGTTTCTACATAAGATAACATCTCCAGTCAGTCAGCTTCTCACAACCATTTCACTCGCATCTCCTCATAAACTTCTACACATCCTCTTCTACATGGCGCTTTCGAATCTCATATCAGTTCAGCCATTGGCCGCTAGGTGCATCAGCATCGGTGCATCGGCAACCACACCGCAGTCAGCCACGTCTCTTTGCCCGAGAAAGTTGCTCTAAGCAGCTAAACATTGCAAAACGTGCTTTCGCAATTATGTGTCATCCTACATTTTTGTGTGTATTTGTCGAGTATCAAAACTTAAGTACTTGTGCTTATGTCTTATGTATAAACATATTTTTTAATGATTTTCCTTAAATTTTTACTTTTCAACATAAATTTTTAAGGTTCCTCAAAAACGGGTCGTAGAAACAGGATGATTGTAATAAAGGGGGTCGCAACAATGAGATTTTACTGTATATTTTTAATTGGAAGACGTCTATCTACTGATACAGATTTATATTTCAACTATCACTACTCTAATTTTTCCGTAAACCTTACGGATGTAGCGCTCTTCGCTCGCGAGAAGACACTTGTTAGCTATTTTTTTATATACAAGGGTTGGTCATATCTACTGGTCAGAGGTATGCAGTTGATCGGAAGACGTCTAGCTATTGATAATTTACGTATCTATTATTACATTTCTTAATTTCCCACAAAACGCTACGAAAATTGGGGCCCGACTAGATGCACTTTAAAGAAAAAGTTTTATTTTTAAATTTTATGATGGTATGTAGCGCAAAATAGGCCTTTATCAATTTTACGAATGTGATGAAAGGAACCATGAGTATTCGTAAAATTGCGGATCTAGTGTATACGATTCAAACTGTGTGACAAAAACATTCAACAAACTTTCCAATTATATTCTCTGTCCTTTGAAATGTAAATTTAGTTCCCTAAAGAAAGGCTTGTGCATATTAAACTAAAATTTTGTAATATTTCTGTCACTAAGACTTGTACAGTATTTGTTTTTTTCATTTAATTTTTCATATTCCTTACAGGGTTTCTTTGCAGAAAAAAAGCACTCTTTCCTATTTCTAACTTCACAAGTAGTTAATTTAAAGCGTTTACAAGCAGATGAAAATTACCTCATGTAGCATCACATTTTCTCAGGAGATGTCAAACAAATACTGTATTTACCTATGTACCTACTGCATATTTTTTCTCAAAAACAAAACTGAAAATTCGGGGTGCTGGTCATACAAGGAAATCAATGGTTTTTGGATAAATTGAGCCTGAAAAAATTATGTTTACCATACATTAAAGTCTGCTGGAAGGGTTTATTATAATGGAAATAAAAATATCAAGCCCTATAAAACCAAATTGTTAAGGTTGTGCAAAAGTGACTTATTTGCATACAAAATGAAAGTTGAAGAAAACTTTTGAACTTTCAGCAAAATTGAAATTAAATTGAAAGTTCTTTCAAAAAGAATTCAGCGTTAACGAAAGTTAAACCAAATTCTTAAAATTAAAAATATTAAATATTTTAATTTGATGACAAATCAATGTGCATGTTTTTTTAACAACACAGTTACAACAATAGATCTATCACATATGGTCCTTATATCACCTAATTGAAAATGCATCTCAATCTTGGATTTTGGTACAGTCTATTGCACAAATAATTTTTGTGTCCTTTGATGTACCTTAAAACTACATTTTCATATAACTGACTCTGATGACACACTAGCAGGACACAATATAACTTCTGTATTTTCGCAAGCATAAAACCCAAATTCTGAGCAGCAGAAATTAGAAATATAAAATATTCATATAACACTCATGTCAAAAAATTTTCATTGTTATGTATTAACAATACGCTTCAAGCATTACGACAAATAATTTAGCTACTCAAATGAATTTTACGAACTTACATCTTTCTAAATAATACTCAAAAAATAAATAAAGTGTCAGGTGTAAGTATAAGTGGAGTATCTACCACATCGTTTAACCTCTAGCGCGCAGCGTACGCTGTTGTGTGGAATTTTTACCACAATGATACTCTTTGGCCACGTCCCGAGCAGTGTCCAGCAGAGGCTGCCAGACTACATCCAAAGTGACGTCTTGTACTAACGACTTTGCGCTGTACATATGTTGCATGATTCGTGAACGTTGATTTTTGACTTTTACTTATTTTTTTAAATTTATTTATATTTACCACATTTCATTTATGGTATTTTTAATACCTCTAATTAGCAATGAAATCTACGGTGCTCTAATCTGTTGTGTATGCTATGCTACTACTCAAGCAGGAACATGGCAGCAGTCATATTTATTAACATATATCAACATTTTATTGAATATATGTTATGAATACTATGAATACATAACATACCTACGCCACTCTTTGATAGCACAAATGAATCAGGTGATTTTTCAAATGTTACATGATTTTGTTACGATACTACGATGTTAATACTACTATTGTCGGCGCCTATTTGGAATAGCAAACCAGGGTTGCCAGATTTGGGCGGAATTCTGCCAATTGGGCTACTTTTCATATGCTCTTGGCGCTGTAAAATATTGTGTACGCAGCCATTTGGGCTATGAAAACGAACAACTTTGAGCTGTTTGGGCAGCAGAAGCAAAGAGAAATTTATTTTAGTTTTCCTTATCACCTACTCTGTGATCAGTGATAACCGATACACAGTCGGCTCTAGCAAAGGCACATTACTGATATGAAAAGAGATGGCTGCTGTACTAAATTCATATGCCAACTATCGCTAATGTTTCATTTTACAAAAAGTCTTTGAAATTTTACCCAGAAAAGACTTTATAAAGAAGAACTAGGATACTGGTAAGTTGCATTTTTTTTTTAATTAACTAAATATTTTGTTGTTGTCGTCGTCCTACTGAAACATTCTACAAAGTGTGCTGCACAATTTGGAGTCGAGAAACTTGACGTACATTTAAAAAGTTGCAAATTCCACGGCGATAAATTGTATCCAATAAAACATGGTACAGTAATACCATTAATCCACAAGCAAATTAACTGTGTTTCAAAAAAAGTATTACCTCCAAAGAAATACAGAACGGGGCTTTATTTATTGCAATACATTGTTCCATTAAATAAATTGATCATATAGGTGTAATAATCACACATAATAAAATTCAACCATAAATTTGGAAATTTTGTACCAATTGACAGCCTTATTTATCATAATGTGAAAATAAAAACCTGGTTAGTAAAAATTATACATTTTGGTGATTTTGAGCTACAATTTAGGGCAAGGTTTGGTGGTAAAGCTTTAAACTCGTCTGGCAACCCTGATAGCACTGTTCACACTATCTGCCACATTTGTTTACATTTTGCAGCCCCATCTTTCAACTGCATGTTAACCGTGATATAAATATTTTCTAATAAATATGTTTACATTACTAGCATATGTGACTGCAAGTTCATTGAATTACATATCTCACCGCATAATCGTCACATATTTTTTGCCAAATTTATGCAAACAATTGTAGGGTGACCATTATTTGAGAAAAGTTCCAGTGGAAAATTTTTTTTAAACAAAAATTTTTTATCACTGACCCTATTTATATTGATGTAAGTTAATATTTCTGGCAGAAATATTGATGTATGAATTCTGAAACAATGACTAAATTTATATAATTTACTAGACCTTGGAAGTTAGGTTGGGTTTTGTTTGGCAACCTATTTTTTTGCATAAATAAATATGCACATCTGGTGGGAACACATTTCGGAATCAGTAGTATTTACCAGTACATATGCGGTAAAAATTGTGAATAAAAATTTACCGCTAAATAGGCACGTTTCGTTATTAGGAAACCGATCAATACAGTAGTTTTCAAAGTTCCGTTCCTCTTGAAGTTTTTGTTTTCAGCTTCTGCGAGTCGTACTGCAAAAGATCTGAATTTTTATTTTTTATTAATTTATTTATTTACTTATTTTTTTTTATTTTTTTACTTATTATTTATATATATATTTTTTTTTTTTGCTTTGCCGACATTTAAAAATATTCTTGAAGTACAAAATCATTTACAATTTCAACGGAACAGTTTTCTTGCATTTTGGCTACAGTTTATTATCGTTACAATACTTACAAACTTAGTTTTCATTTTGCAATGTTGTAGATGTGCTACTGTGACGCATCATTCTGCTCGGGCCATCAACATATCTGATGTGTCTTTGTTTACCAACTCATCAACTGCTGATGTTAAAGATGTGTAAGTCCACGTGCTCTGGATAGCTCAGTTTCTGTTTTAATTATATGGAGGCGTAACTTTCACTCTGATTTCATTGAGTACAACACACGTAATATGGCAACTATTGGTTTATTTTCATAACTACGTTTTACATTTACATTTCTTGATATTTTACAAATGGCGGTTCGGTACCAAACACAAATAAAACAATTACTGTCACAGCCAGATGTCCGGCGATACCATGTCCAATTTTAAATTTTAAAAAATATAACAAAACAGTTTCCTGAAAATTTAGCATTTGCCATGTCATGAGAGCACCGTTATGGTACAAACCTCCGCATCTTCCACCACCTTAATACAAATTTACTATAACACAGACTCTACCGGAACTAAAGTTCCCTACCGTCTCCCCAGCGTTCCCAGGGCCAGCCACGCTGCGCCCTCGCGACCTGTACACATCTCTCCTCCTTCGGCATCAATACACGACTCATAAAGCTTCGACGAACATGGTAACTAATACCACGCCTCAGCAGAGTGATACAACAGAATTCAAAATTTACCAAAAACAGCAACATTACACTTAAAACACATAAAGAGTTTCAAAAATTTAATTTACAGATTTTATATCAAAATAATAAAGAATATTAACACAAATACAATGATTGGGGACAAAATATGCACAGCAGCGAAACTACTTTCGCGGCACAATACCCTAAGCAACCCCCTGAGATGGCTGACCAACACACGTCAACAACCTACGTAATGAAAAAATTCCATGATTAACCACAACAACGGCACCAGAAATCCTACAGCCTGGAGAAACTTGCAACGCAAGAAGTTACTTCACCAGTAATAAGATGCTAATATTGCCAAAACTTAAAAAAATAAGAAAAAATACAAGAATGGTTATACACTAGACCACCGATTTTACGAACCCTGGATTTACCGAAGGTAGCGATTCTACAAATACAATCTTAGGAACCCTCAAAAAATAACAAAATTCTATGTCAAGAAAAAATTGTAAGGAATTACATTGACAGTGAATAAAACATATATTATCTAATTCACGGCATTAAAACATGAATTGTAGAGTTACAGTTATTATGTACTTAGTCACAATATTAAAAATAAAACAAAAATAGTGAAAATTAAAAAAAAAAAAAAATGTAGCAGTGACAGTTTGAAAACCACGCGGCGGCGCTACCGCCGCCTATGCCAAGCCATCCGGCCTGTCTACGACATATTAGGATCTACTATATTGAGATTGTACTATAGCCACAAAGTTCCAGCGCATGCGTATATGCTCATTTAACTATAGTACAGTCTCCTTCTAGGCTGTTTAACGACGTCTTATATATCTCTCTCGCCTCTCGCCGAATGTGTTTACGTTGTTAAACGAACCCTATAAATAATAGCGTGAAATAATTTTTTCTTTATTAGGTTAACACCATACGTACTTAAAACAATTAACTTGGCGCATAATTTGCTTAAACAATACGTTACTGCGTGTCGTTAAACGTGCATTTCACAAGTGAGCACGATAATAGCGCTACCTATTAGCCACGTGTAGAAACATTTGTCTCCACTATGGGTATGTCAAACTTAAAAAATAAATAGACGTTCATGTACTACGCAATCCCGGAACTCCTCATTTATTTTTACCGCATATACTGTCTGTTAAAGCGATTATTTGCAGCCAATTATATGTACATGTAATTCTTGACAATTTTAGGTAAAACGGTGCCGCTATCT
Organism: Medauroidea extradentata; assembly: GCA_003012365.1. Lineage (NCBI taxonomy): Eukaryota > Metazoa > Arthropoda > Insecta > Phasmatodea > Phasmatidae > Medauroidea > Medauroidea extradentata. The sequence goes on along the minus strand of PNEQ01000561.1, from coordinate 33,339 downwards.
ATCTTCCATCTTGTGGAACAGTCATAGCGGAGGTAGGTGCAGTAATTGTATGAATTTTGGGCACCGAGTGGAGCTATGCTGATAACCCCATGTATGATTGCAGCATCATAGATGTTTCAGATGCTGCAATGTGGGTCATTACAGAGTCGCGTGTCCGGTGGGAAACGAAGACGGCTGTCCCACGTAATCCCGGTGAGGTGGAATAAAAGGCCAAAACGGGAGATTATTAAGGAGTGTTATGTGGATATTGAATGGGGCAGTGAAGTGTGAAAGGGATACGGATTAGTCGATACTGGGTCATCTCATTCCTTTATTCAATCATCATGTCTGGCATATGTGAAAGATAGGTGTCCGATTGTTGTTAAGGGCGAAGTGTGTGGAGAAGGAGTGACCGCTTGTATCTCCGATGGACGTGTTGTTAGGTGTGAGTGATGTGTGTTGATGCATTTTAAGATCGGGAGGTTCTTGTGGACACGTCCCTTCCGGATTTTAGATAATTTGGTAGCCGACGTAGTCTTGGGTCTTGATTTTCTCGGCGTAGCACGAGCTGACGTCGATGTTAGCCGTCGTGAGTTATGATTTAATTCGCTCCGGATGTAAAAATTCAGTGGTGCGAACGCCGTAGGAGTGTTATCCTCTGCTGGGTTAGGAGTAACGACACTTATGACATGAAGATTAGTGTTGACGACTTGGTCTGACAATACTCGGATGTAGTTACCCCGAAGATTGGGCGATGCGACGTATTGTCGTATAAATTTACGGTGACTAGCAATGTACCAGTTCGACAACATCATTTTTATTATCCTCCTCTGAAACTTCGGATTTTCCGAACCATTGTGGATAAATTGCTGAAGGATGGGGTGATTTCACCTTCTAAGTCAGATTACGCATGTCCCACGTTTTTGGTGAGCAAGGGGAGTAGCAGAGGTTACCGACTGGTGACTAATATGACTGCCGTGAACAATTTAATTAGGATAGATCTGTTTCCGTTGCCTACCGTAGAGGTTGCTTTGCAGCATTTAGGGAAGGCTAAGGTCTTTTCCTTGCTTGACAATCATAGTTGATACACCCTGAGAGCCATAAGTACACTGCCTTTGTACCCCGTGGGCTCAGTATGAGATTAACAGAGTTCCTATGGGAGCATCTTTCGGCACTGAGACTCTGTCGCGTGGGATTAACCATGTGTTGTCAGACTTGAAATTCAAGTTTGTATTTAATTATTTTAATGATATAGTTATTTACAGCGAGTCAGTTGAACATAGGCACATGTGCAGGAAGTACTGGAAAGACTGCGACAAGCGGGCTTAACAGTTAATCCCAGTAAGGCCACTTGGTGTAGCAAACAAAATTAATTTTGATTAAATTATTTATTGGTTTAAAGATATAGGAAAATTGTCTCTACTTAAATTAAATCCACCACATTATATTATAGAACAGTATTAAGGTTTATACGTAGTTGTTCATCACTACTTAGCCTTTAATAATCCCGCCGTAAAATATCTGGCAAGTTCAACATTGTTAAATGTTGCTAGCGAGGGCTAATGGAGATGCAACTCAGCAGGCCGACCTCACTTATTTATGCTTCCTCCTTCGCCACACGAGCCAAGCACGCACGAGAATTATAAACAAACATTTCAGTGTGATGCTTGTGAAATGGACGGTAACTAGGGGTCACAATGGCACCTAAACGGACATTTATTTTGTTCTGGTATGTGCATCGAATTTATAATTGCGAAACAAATTGTTGTGGACATTAAAAAGAAAAATTTAAAGCCACTATTTTGCATTGCGATGTACAAAAGGTGGCAAGAGGGTTTTATGGCCCTTTAACAATGAGGTCTTAAGCGCAGACGAGGATAGAGTGAGGTGAAAGAACACAACATCCATTCCCGAGCTGGGATTTGAACCCAGGGCCTCTCGCACCACAAACCGGCGCCTAACCAACTACAATACGGAGGTCGGCGTTGTGTAGAAAAAACCAGAGTTTAATCGAGGGTGGGGGCAGAAAGTGGCTTTTTCCCTGGTCCTCAGATTCTAGAGGGCCTTGCACTTGAATAAAAAATATTATTTAAATGAGTTAAAAATTTCCCATTAACCTTGATGGTTTCCATTAAATGTAATTTATGTGTAAAGTGTGCGTAAGCTCTGTAGAATGTGATTAAAATTTTATTGCTTTTAAATGCGACATTTTGTGTAAGAATAACACTGTAAATTACACATTTTATGATTCAGTTTATATGCATAAAATTAATTTTAAACAGTTCGTAGTGATAAAATGTGTTCACATATTTCTGTACAGTGAATTATTAATTACAGTACCATATTTACTTGTGCATAAGAGGAAAATTAATTTTGTTTCTTCAGAACTTTGTAGGAGGGGAGTGTAACTATCAGGCTAGCAGCTGGCTGCCCAAACTATGACATGAGGACATTGTCATTTTTCAAGGTCACATGCAGTGTTTGTATTGCTTTGAGATTGTACAGGTTGACCTTGACTACTGCTCCTACCTCCCTAGCTTACCTCCAACAATTATACCTTCTCTCTCTCTCTCTCTCTATCGCTCTTTGTCTCTCTCTGTCTCTTTCTCTCTCTCTGTCTCTTTCTCTCTCTCTCTCTCTCTTTCTCTCTCTCTCTTTCTCTCTCCCCCCTTCTTAATCTCACACACACACACACACACACACACATGCACCCACACTGGCTGTCGCCAGCCAGACGAGACGGGGGAGACAACTTTTGTGTGTTAGGAGGGCACCTTGGTGCCAGTTTCTAGAAGAGATAAAAAAAGGATCAGCCAGAAGTAGCATAAAAAGTTAAACAATAAAAAAACTGCCTACACAGGTTGTTTGGCATTCCTTTAAACACCTCCATGTTAGTGATAATTTACGCACTACCTCCTTACTGTAACATGATACAATAATTACGTACAAAACAGTATTTATTGCCGCCTCTTTTGCTTGTAGAAATAATAGTGTATCAATTTCTTTGTGTTTCTTGTGATTAATGACTGATTTCCCCTCCACCCCGGATGCTCCTCGAAAACACTGACAAATCATAACTCAGACAGCTTTTTCACCCTTCTAGTCCGAGTTATTGAAGGGTTCACTGTATTGCATGATACACATTTTAACTGACTCATGTTGTTGCAGAACATTGTGTGGTGTTCGAAATTTTAATATTTTTGGAGGAAAGAATGAGTCATTTATACCTATCTGGAACATAAATTTTTCAGACATTTGACTCTTCACTAAAATATTATTTCACTGATTCAAATTTACTTTTGAATCAAAGACAACAAACATATTCTAAAAAATTTTTTGTTTGTGGGAGTTATACATGGCATATTTTAAATCTGCAAAGCAGGCAATTTAAGGAAATTGTTCCTGATAACTGTGACATTTTGTAAAATTGAGGCTATTTGTGCTTTCATAAATCCATGAAATCATTTACTGCCGAGACTATTTTACAAAACAGCAATAAAACAGCAAACTCACAAAGACAGAAAAAAAATACTAACGAATAAGCTGCGTAATATACAATACACATTATCCTTGTGTTACAGCATGCACAAATACGTGACACAAGCTTAAATCTTGTAGCTGTGTACCTTCTCTTACTCCTGACACGACGAGGATCTTCATGTGTACGGGTCCGCCTCCGATCTCGCTCGTCCCGGTACCTGCCACCACCACTGGGAGGTGAATCCTCCCCAACTCTGTCTCTGTCTCGCCCCACACTGCCAGGCGAGTCATCCCTGTTCCTTGTGTGGTCCCTGGTGCCGTAGTAGTCACGTCTATGTGCCTGCACATCTTGCCCATCCTGGTCATCCCTGTGCCTGCGTTCACGATCCTTGCTGGCCCTGCCACTACTGGCACAAACATAACATCAACAATGTTTCACAATTTAACTTTGTGTCATCTCTGAATTATGTTCCATTACCAGTACCTCAAGAACCCAAAAAGTATAAGTCTGAGTATGTAACTAAACAATGTCAAATCAGACATTCAACTCAACAGTCCAAGCACTTCAATAGTCTCAATCATACAACAAACATATTATCGTCAAGGTAAGATGTTCAGCTCTATTGAAAAAAAAAATAAATAACATTAAATTTTGTGTTTATATTTTCTCGAAATGTATGCAACCAAGTATACACAATCTATTCATAGGTACACCATCTATTCACAGATACACCATCCAGCCATGATTACATCATACATCTGTTGATCTACTGGAAAGTAAGTAGAGTAGAACCCCAATTTAACGACTGCCCGAAATTTCCCGAAAACAGTGTACCATTGTAAAATATAAAATAGTTGTTCAGGGTGTCCAGTGAAAGTGGATTTCAAATTTCCCTGACATTTCATTTATTCAAAATTAAACGTTTACCTAAAGTGTTAATAATATTTGGATGTGTCAACTACCCGTGATAGCAACAGTATTTTCACTGTTGCCAAACCCACAGGGGGTAGTATATTGTCACTGCTGCCACCACACTTGTTCGTTTCAGAATTGTATCCACTAACATGGCCACTTTGGTATCTGTTCACCGAAGAGTAACAGGATTAGGCATGTGAGTAATGTCTTGGAATGCATGTTCGAATCGAACTTCTGTCAATAAAATGCTTACTCTTATTTATTTTGTAAATTGTATTCAGTATATTGCATTGCAATTGACTATTATTAATAATAAACCTTACATTTTACTGGAAAGTAATTACCAGTACGTCCATTCCACAAAATAGCTGCATTAGGTAGAAGGCTTTTGCAAAGCCTTCTAAAATTGCAATTATTTTGTAAAAAAAATACAGGCCTTGTTCCAACAGGCATTTGCCACTAAAATATTCACGCGATTGATTTATCTTCAAAATTAAGTGAATATTTTAAATTATGTATTTTGTCTAGGCCTATTTGTAAAGTGTGGAAAATACTAAATTACAGATTATCAAATTGCATCCAGATTTATCTATTTGAAATATTTTAATAAACTGACAGCTGGCACTGTTGTAATAAACAATTGTATTCCATGCTCATAATAAGTATAGAGGAAAGGAGGGGAAAGCTCTGCAGAAATGTTCAGGAAACATTAGCTGGATTCACAATGCTATGACAAGTCCGACACAACAAAATCTGAACAGCAACCAATAAAAACAAGGTCATAATAATTTCAGCCAGAAAGAAAATTTGTACTGTTTCAAAGTCAGACGAAATTAGATTTAGGTCTAATTTCTAATATTCTTAATGTTGGGCCTTGCAGGGAAAGTACAAAATGAAATTGTATATACACACTTCTGATTAACAAGACTCAGTAAATTTTACTTCATAAGAAACTTATGCTCCACATAATGTAATAACATTCTATTTATGCCATTCACAACAAAAAAATGGATAATATAGGCCTAATAAGTAGTGGTGCACCAATAGGCCTTTACCGATTGGTGATTGCTGGTTACTGGTTCGATTATGAAATACTAAATTGGCAGATACCGATTTGATTACCGCATACCATAACAAAATATTTGCATGTTTGAAAAATTCATATTTTTAGGTTAAAAAAATGACTTAATTTATATTAGTACATACAAACAATTTACCCATAAGCATCAAGGTTTTTTAACACTGTTAAAAAAAATAATGCATCATTATTCACAACCTTGGCCTAGTACTCGTGGTTCAATATTCTCAAATTTTTGTTTAAGAAGACAAGCTTTCTTAAGGTTTCAGGAAGTAGTCCATTCCGTTTGTCTTCCATAATGTTTCCAGCAGGTGAAAAAAGTCTTTTTGAGAACACAGATCCCAGAGGTATTGAAATCGTCTTAACAGCTGCCTTCTTGAGTGTTGGGTAGTTCAAATCATAACACAACACAACTTTTTCTGAGAAGAGTCATTCCCACCTTCAGCAGGCCTAGAAGCATTCTGTGCCAGTTCTCGAGGATGATGAGTCTTAACATGGTTCCACACATTTGTTGTTGTGAAGCTTGAACAATTTTTTGTACCGCAACCACGTGAAATTACGCTACCACAATACACACATTTTGCCCTAATTTCATTGTCACAAACTGAAAAGTATTTCCACACTTCACTTTTCTTTTCTCGTGTTTTCATGGCCTTTCAACAAAATTGGTTAATGAACACATGACTTTAGAATTTCTTATACGAATGCATAAAACAATAATTTACAAAATAACATAATTAACATACAACGATGCCCAAGATGGCTGTCAATTGAAGTATTTTAGCGGTTGAATTGTTCACAAGCTGCTCGCAAGCGTTTGCGGAAACTGTTTGCATTTACAAAAGATCGCAAAAAGGAATATTCAGTGAACAGAAATGCTTACCAACATGGAGTTTCAAAATTATGTATTTGCTAACGCCTTATCCCTATCAGGAATAGAATTGGACTGCATAAAGCAAAACACTTCTCCTCGAATACATTTGTTGGAAAACAGACTGCTGTCACTATTTGTTTTACATGTACAACATAATAAATTATAGAAGAAAATTTAATTACGCAGCTGCATAAAATTAAAAATTTAAATTGCGTCAATTTCTTTTAAAATAACTTAAGCCTCGTCCATATTGCGTATAAATACAGTTTGTTTTGATTTCAGATATATTCGAGATAAAACAGGAAATAATGGTAAAGGTAAACATCCTGTGAACAAACCCTGTAACCGTCCTCATGTCTCGGTTGCCAGAAACGTGCAAACACACTCAGCCTGGTAGCAGCATGTTTGCAAACATCCTTGTAAACAGTAGCACTAAAATGCTCTGTTCACAGGTACCACTACCAATTCCAACCGCTAAAATACGCCTAATATTCATAGACAAGGCTAAGACCAAAGAGCGTGCCTGAGATAGACGGTAACATCGCTTGTTTGTTTCTACGCATTTTCCGTTTCTGCCTATTATTGACCCGTTGTCACTTGTCTCGTTCTATTCTAACAGTATATTTCATTGGACAAAGGCAGCAAACATCGACTATCACTACTACCAAGGTCGTAAGTCGAAACAAATACACTTTTCTGCCATTTTGGGCTAGATTACACGTGCTTTAAGACTTTTAATGCATTACATTTGTGAATATTCGCCCCATTTGCGTGCTTCTAAAATAAGTTACGTGTTCTTGTGCATTTAAAAAGTAGCTACGATTTGTTACATTTATTTGATTAGTACATTAGCGTTGTTGGGACGAGGAAGAGCCCACTCGCCACCAGGCAAAAGCCCAATTGTGAGGTTAAACTTATTATTATTTACGTACGGTATCAATTCACTTGTTAGTAAATGTGTGGCAAATTAGGCCTTCAAATAATTGTTTGATTAATTGCCGGTTGTGATTAATCGGTAATTTAAAAAAATCACAGATTTCAATTAATCATAATCAATGCATCACTACTAATAAGTCTCTAGGCATACGAGCAGTTTTCAATAAAAACATTTAATAACCTAGTTCACTAAATGTAGCTGGACTTCAGTTCATTTTCATACCATGTACTATTTTCTATTTGTTTGTAAAAACAAGCAAAATGGGGGCTTTGAGGAAAAAACCTTTTCGAAACGTGCGTGCAATAAAATAACTACAAGTTCGTAAGCCTTCGCAACTGTTGTTTATTTACTATAATATAGAACCTACACACATAATTACTCGAAAATCATAACGAAAACTTCCAAAAAGTAATGCTGTTACACATTAGACCTATCCAGCATGGAATACAAAGAACTACAAGCTGCCATTACTCGGATGCGTACCATATTGACCATAGATGGACGTGGATCTCTAGTGTTAATTGATTATTATTTAATCAACCAAGAGTATCAAATGTGAACCTGTGAACTGTTACACAATGCTCCATTGCACCTGGAATAAATATGGCCAAAAAAACTCCAGACGATTTTTTGAAAATCCCTGAGTTTTCCCTCATTTTTCCCTGATGCACAAAATTCCCTGCCAATTCCCTGTTTTCGAGGTTTTCCAGGTCGCTGGACACCCTGTTGTAAAAGAAAGTAACTAACTCTCCCCTTACAACTTTTCTCTCACCCATCCTCAGCCCACCATCTGGCCACAGCTGACACCAACTGATGGGGCCAAAATCTTTGGTACTGTTTAATCTGTGAGCAGACAAACATATTTTTTAATTTTAAGTAACTTTTAATTGCATATTTTTACAGTACCCGAGAATACTGTAAAAACACTGTAGTCAGATCCGTGGTCGTAGAATGGGGTTTTAGGGTAACTGTAATATTGAAGTCATTTTTACACCCAGTAGCTACAAGGTGAGAAGGCAGGACTCTTAAATATTACCAATTAGTCTAGAAATAGGCTGTGAATCATTAAAACTTTGGCCTCCAAGCCAAGTGAGCATGAAGAACTGTAGTAATCAACGCTGAAAATGCTCTTAAAAATTACAACATTCAATATGTACACAGATAGTGCTACAATTGCATACAGTTCGAAATTTCTGTGTCTGGGTTCCCAATAATTCCACTTCCAAATAAGTAATAAATACATATCTTACAATAAGGGTACCTAAAATCAGGGGGGTATGACACCCCGAAATGCAGACATAACAGGCCGCCCATAGACAGCTGCTTGCCCTGGAACATGACAATAATTGAGGCCCTACAATGGTGAGGCACCGGAATGAGATGGGCAGAGGAAGCCCCTGAGAATACCTTCCGACCAACTACATCATCTGGCACAATCCTCACATGTAAAAATTCAGGATCCAACTGTGCTAGGAATCGAACGAATTCTGTTCGCCTTGGTGGAAAGCGAATGGACTAGCCACTACATCAACTGCTGTCACTCCACTTCCAAAAACAGTTAAACCTCGCTACCACAACCCACAGTTTCCAAGAAATTTGTCGTAGTTGCATTGTCATAGCATAGTAGCCAAAGTATCCAATTTCAACCACCTAAAATTTTTTTTTTTTTTTTTTTTTTTTTTTTTTTTTTTTTTTTTTTTTTTTTTTTTTTTTTTTTTTTTTTTTTTTTTTTTTTTTTTTTTTTTTTTTTTTTTTTTTTTTTTTTTTTTTTTTTTTTTTTTTTTTTTTTTTTTTTTTTTTTTTTTTTTTTTTTTTTTTACTGTCACATTCATTAAACAGGCACTTTTGCAAAATGGAATACTAATTTAATTCAATACGCCAAATTTTTCTGAAGAAATTGATACCAAACAAGCTGATAATACATTCTCCTAGTTTCCAAAATATGTTAGCAGCAAGCGGCGAGTACCATATTTCGGCATGTATAAGCAGCATTGTGTAACAACATGCGAGCTTGGATCATTCTTCACAACTTGGTTGCGACAGATAAACGACATCTGGGATCAAGGTATGTACTAGCCTGTCAAAACAGCGGGGCGGCAAACAGTACGAGAAATAAGATGGAGACGGAGTTTCACTGTCGTTAGAAAGTGCCAATGTGCCGCATGCAGGTAACTTACGAATCCAAATTAAAATAAAAATATGTTACTGATATATAAACACATCTCCCAGTTGAGTAAAAGTCACATATTTTTCGGCGCAGTACACGTAGTAATCTGTTTAACAAGTGTAGCATTATATAATGTTTAGCATGCGTGCTCTACTGATTAATTCTATTACTGATAGAGTGCAGTGATTTTAACATGTTTATACAAGTGCAGTGTGGTTATTTTCATAAAACGTTTTCTGTAATAAAACCAAAGTACCAATAAAAATTGTTTTTAGATAATAAATCTGCGAAAAAAAATATTTTCCAGTGGAAATTTACAGACAATCACTGCCTGTGATCTGCACTGTTAGATACATAAGTCCTCAGCAGCATACACTGATAATTTGTGTTCGCCCTGAAGCAGGCTGGTTCAAAAATAACAACTACAAATCCAAAATTTGTCATTTGTGCCAATTTTTATTGAGTTGTGTGCTTCCCAACATGCTGACAAGGCTGATAGGATTTGCTGATAAGCTGGACATTTTTCTGTAACGCCCTTCGCTACTCTTTCAATATGTCAACCAACCAGCAATATTTCGCCATCTGATTAACCCCTTCAGTGTAAATTTTTTTCACAGTGTTTGCAAAAAATATTCAACGTTTTCAAACACATTAAACAGTAAATATGTGTTTCAGATAATAAAAATAGTATTTATACATAAATATATAATTATATACACACACGTGCACACCACACAAAAACACACATGCACGCCACACAAACACACTCTACACAAATGTCGTATTTGAAGGACTCTGTTGTATTGAATCATAATTACTATTGTAATAGCTGCCCACAAAAAGAATGACATACCCTGGATCTCTCTGGGGCTCGGAGCTAACCGGCTGGTACATTTCAACACTGTCTGAGCCAATGGTTTCACTTCTCTCCGACGGAGGTTGTGGCAAGGTGATACTGGCCACTGAAGGAGTCTCAGGAACTGGGCTAGATGGCTGACTATTTGCTCGCTGTTCATGCTTCAGACGACCACCACTAGGAACTTGAAAAATAATTTTTACTTTAATTTAAAAGTCTTAACTTGAAAATTTTAATATAAACCTTGTTTCTAGTGCTACAATATGGTATAGTCTGTACAGTATAACATTTGCCCAGTTTCAACATTTCTCTTCCAGTCAAAATGTCCGTAACATGATAGCAGTAACCCTACTTTTCTAGGAAGTCAGGATGGTTTCAAGGTCAACACAATGGAGCAACGACAAATGTTTCTAAGACGAACAATGTCACAGCAAGACCAGCTTTTACTGCATAGACTAGAACCTTAATTTCATGAGCAAAAATAACTAAGATTAAAACACTCCATTATTAAAGTATAAAATTTACAATAATCATTTTCATGACTACAAACTATGGACTTACAACATTTTTATCTAACACATGCATAAATTAATGCAATTCACATCTCCCAACATTAGAATTATAATGGACCTCTGCTGTACCTACTTTAACCTCGAATCAACATACTACTCAAAATACATCAACTATCAACCATATTATTTCACACTAAGGTGGTTATAAATAAAGCTTTGAATTATTACAATTGCTTAGCTCTAAGATGTACATATCATGGCCATACATAGTCAGTCACCTTGCATAGGAGATAGCGAAAGTTGTCTGTCAGCACTCGGACCTCTGGGAACATCCATCTCATCCTGTGCCACTCCTGTGACCACCCTCGGCTCCCGAGGAACAGTATCGATGGACTGAAATGTGTTGATGGACGAGCCTACACCTGAGCCATTCCCTTGGCTCTCGGGACTGCTCGATTCTCCCGGGACCATGCGCCTCAAGCCAGGGGGAAGTATATCGTCTACCCTGGCTCGGCCACGGGCAGGTGCAGAACCTGAACTCGTGGTGTTACCTTCATCCCCCTTGCCTGGCTGTCCTGGGACCATTCTGTGCAAGAGTTCGTCACCTCCCATCTGCTGCTGAGACATTGGGATGTCACGCTCCGTGAACTGACCAGGTACCATACGGTGCAGCCCAGGGGGAGGCATCACATTCAATTGCAAGTTGGCGGGGCTGGCTGCACTGCTGACCAGTTCTTGGTCGTTCATCTGACCTGGGACCATTCGCTGAAAATCAGGTGATGCCATTTCGCTGACTCCACTTCCTCGTGGATGGAATTGCTGTGGAAAAATATCAGTTGTGTGCTGCTCCTCTTCTGTAAGCTGCCCAGTTTCTAGGTACTGGTTCCGATCTGGACCACAACGTGGGGCGACCTCCATATTCTCAGGGCTGGGACTGTATGCAGTGTGCTGGTTCCATCGCAGAGCCGAGCTTTTCGTGGAATCCTGAAATATAAGGACAATCCAGTGTGTTTCAGCTAACATGATTGGACGCAAAAAAATTCTCATGTTAGCATGTTGTATCCGTTCACCCACACCTTGAGAGTGTTGCCACGCCAAGTTGCTGTAAAGGTCAGATGGCAGTAGCAGGCAGCTTGCCCAGAGCAGAACTGGCAACTGCACAAAGTTCTTCATCCAGCAACAAAACAGTAACATAATCATGTCTGCCACCACCGTGACCATTCAACTAATTGTTTACAAGGGAATAGGAAAGACAGTGAGCTGTAGGATCTGAAATAACACAACTTCTACTAATTTTAATGAAAAATTATCTTAATTTTTGTGATAACAGGTTTTTTTTACTCAACTTTTTATTTATAATTAGTAATATGTACTAATATGTCGGCTCTACAAATCATCAACAGCGAGGCCATTTGAAAATTATACACACAACTTTGAAAATGCATAGATACTGGAAGAATAATCAACCACGGTCTACTTTAACATTGGACAATTTCGAGAAATCATGTAAAACCTAAATCAGGATGGTCGGCCCAGGAATCAACACACGTCCTTCTAAATGTGAGACTACATAATGTGTTTCCATTGCAGCACCTTGCTTGGTTTTAAATTAAATAGAAATAGTACTGTTAAAGACAGAAAGTAGTACTGTACCTGGCCAACTGGAGCCGCTGGCAAACGTGAAGTAGCCACCTGGTGTGGTGAGAACTCTGCAGATTGCTGGGTGCCCAAGTACGATGATGTTTGCGTTGGATGTTTGAGCTGTTCCACCTGGTCTGGTCGTTCTTTGTTGTCTGGCACCGTCTCCAAATTGACATCATCCGTCGCTGGTAAAACTACCTGAGTCTTACTTTTCCCATTAAAACTCTCTGCATTCTTAGGATGACCCAAAAACGCAGGCAACACGGGTGATGCCAAATTTTCCGGCTGAAGAAGTGGCGCCACAGAGGTGTTCAGATCTGACTTTGAACTGAACTGTGGCGATACGTTGTAGCGCCTTACTGGGCTATCCCTGAACTTACTTGCATGCTTGTGGGTAAGGCTCGTCTTAGCTGCAGCATACGGGTTACTGGTGCTTCCAGTGCTCTTTGGAGGACCCGCTGGTGGTGGTCCTTGGAAAAACATTGATGGTGGGGGCGTTACATTTGGACTATTACTAACAGGCGTATTGGAGAGCAGATTATTACGTCCAACTTTAGCTTCACGTGCTTCCGGTGAGACAATTTCTTCATTCTCAACATCGACTGCTTCCCTTTTCACACCAGTAGATATAGATAATGCTTCCAACGAATTGCTCACATAATCTACTGGTGCCTGCATGTCACTTGCTTCAGCATGTTCAGCAGCAGGTTCACTTTTGTACCACATTTCATCTGGTGTATGAATATACGGGGAAGTGTTGGATTCGGAAGTTTTTTCAGTCTGCTTTTCCAAACACTGATGTACTGGTGGCTCTGTAAACCCAGCATTATCCAATGACGAATTGGAATGGCGAGAATTTTTACTAGTTCCAATCGCCATAGAAGAATGCTGTTCATTCTGCGAAACATCTGCATCACCAAAAGTGTTTTGAGAAAGTGCATCAAGAGACCGGGTCTCAGAAGATGGAGTGGCCACATCACTCATGGCAGCAACATCGTTGAATGTTCGAAATGCTTCGTCCGATCCCTGACTTGGTAGGCTCTCTGTCGACCACTGTGACGGGAGTCCTTCCAAGCTGGCATTCTTCCCTTCCTCTCCACTGTACCTTCCGGAAATTTGCCCACGTGGTTGCTCAAATGAGGAATTGTCACAAAACGCTGCATTCAAGTTGTTTCTTGCCTGGTCTTTTATATTTATAGAATCTCCTTGCATTCGTGGAGCACCATATCCAACCGGGTGCGGAAAACTTTCGTTAATTACATTCTGTTCATCTACCACATCTTCTTGAGATCGCTTAGGAACGTTCTGATAAAACTGGCTGTTCATTTGAACCTGTTGCTCGTACCTACTATTTTCAAATGGTGTGTTATTTTTATTCCTATCTACTTCGACATTTTGATTACTATTGTCAACTCGCAAATGTTCTGAACCCGTTTCATAATTACTATTAATACCACCATATAACACCTCCGTAGCTTCGTATGTAGAATTGGCATCCTGTATCAAGTGAGACGTAGTGCTTCGAGAATTTTCGTAACTAAATGTTCCAACTTGACCAAACGAGTCACTGGACGTTAACTTGGAGCCTGCGCTTGGTGCACGTTTGCCAACGACATACTCGGACCCAACAGCAGCACTTGTGCGAGGTGATTCACGCGAGGTGGAGGTCCCTTCCACTGACCAATCCCACGTTGGATCATGTTGCACACTGCTGCTGGGTGTGTACACCCTCTGAGGTTCAGAGTTTGAGGTTGTGTTGTTCTCATCCAAACCCCAGTCCCAAGGATCAGACTGGTTGGTCCTGCTTTGATTACTGCAACAAAAAGCATATAAATCACAATAATTAATAATGATTAGTAATATTCAGGCAAAAAAAAAACAACATATACATGCAAGCAACAGGTCTATCACACGTAAAGCATTAAGCAAACTTCTTAAAATAGTATAAAAAACTGAATCACTAATTTAAAGTACAACCCCTTTACAATCTCCCATTTTATCATGACCACTTCTCTGTAATGACCTGTATACAGTGTAGTCATAAAATAGAGGTTTTACAGTACAGTAAAACCCTTTATAATGACCACCCCTATTTAACAACACTATTCTCAGGAACCGTGAGAGGTCGTTATAGAGACGATTTACTATCAGCATTTGCTTTGTATTAAGTATCAAACATTAACACATTTGTTCCTGAACTTAAACTTCCATCTACACTGCAGTCTCAATAACAATAAATAATTTCGAGAGGAGGTGATCTGAGTTATGAGTTGTGCATCTTACAAGAGTGAAGTGCAAATTGTCTAGGAAAAAAAGTATACATTGTAAAATAAGTCTTACAGATTTGTAGTGTGTTTCAACAGAAAATAAATGCATTTATGTGAAATCAATGGTAGCATAAAATGCACAAATCATTAAAATCTAACCAAATGATAAGTGTAGTAAGAGAGGCATCATAAACAGGATATCCAACAAACAAGGATAAAATACTTCCCTGACTTTTCCAGGTTTCCCAATTGAAAAATGGAAATTTTCCATTAAAATTAAATCAATACATAATGTACAAATACAGTAGAAGCCATTACAACACATGTGTTGGGGGATATGACACATGCAGAATTCTGCAATATACCAGGTGTGACCATTATGAGCATAAAATTACA
Organism: Medauroidea extradentata; assembly: GCA_003012365.1. Lineage (NCBI taxonomy): Eukaryota > Metazoa > Arthropoda > Insecta > Phasmatodea > Phasmatidae > Medauroidea > Medauroidea extradentata. The sequence goes on along the minus strand of PNEQ01000561.1, from coordinate 18,236 downwards.
GCGGTATAACTAAGTACATTCTATAATTGACTTACACAGTACTACCCTTTCAAAAATTTTAACTACAGTAAATACATATAGTTTTGTTTACCTGACTTTTGTTTAGCCAACATTCTATATTATGCTATGCCCCATAACAGAAATAAACATATCAATTGGCAAAACATGTACTTACGTTGCTAGCATGTGTAAATTCTTTTTTTAGTAACTCCTGACCTGATCAATACATGCGGTTTTGTTGTAAACAGGACACAGTTTAACATTTAATAGGTTTTTATTTTAAATCTCAAATGTTCAGATCGCCCATTTATGTCAAATAAGCCACGCTTTACTGTATTATAGTATAAAATATTGGATTACTGATCTACTAAAACATATTTGAGGTATCAATGACATCTTCAACATAAATTGTTTTGTCCCTATTGATATAGATCGATACAAAATATGCATTAAATGAAGGTTGAATTAAAACACCTTTAGAAACCCTAAGAATATTCTGATTGAGGTCCGTCACATACTTGCAATCACAACTCTGTGACAAGTAGTATAAAATATTCTGATGCTACAAAACAAGAAAGTAATTGCTGGTTCAGACCACGATGTACGTATAATGGTGTGCCAGTGCGCATAGTATCTCTGGCTCGCTCTAATCGCGTGACGTCACTCAGTACCCTGCTTGCTCGGAATGGCCTATTTAATGTATTGAAAAGTCGCGCTTTCCTTTATAGAAAAAAATATTATAAGAAGACTACGCATTGAATGATCATGCGGTTTTCGTAGAATGAAAAGAGCAAGGGATCGTGACATATAATGGAATTAACTTGGGATGTAGTTTTGAGTGGAAAGTTTTTTTTTTTTTTTTTTTTTTTTTTTTTTTTTTTTTTTTTTTTTTTTTTTTTTTTTTTT
>PNEQ01000561.1:0-16330 GCA_003012365.1 Medauroidea extradentata | reverse complement strand
GTGAGTGAGAGTGTGTGTGAGTGAGAGTGTGTGTGTGAGAGTGTGTGTGAGAGTGTGTGTGTGTGAGTGTGTGTGAGTACATCTGAGAGTGTCTGGTTGCATGTGTGTGTGTGCGTGTGTGTGTTTGTGTGTCGGCAAGCTGCTGGCTGGAGTGACTGGCTGGTATCGATTGTGCGCACTGTGCAGTGCACAACACAGTTGGCGGGTGGAGGGGAGAAAGTCTGCGGGCCATCCCTCCTCCTCCCATCGCTTGGCGAGAGGTGACTGGGAGAGAGAGTACATGTGTTAATACAGAACCGGGTGGCTGGAGGCAGACGCAGCCAAACCACATTTTCTCACGTCGCGTCACACAGTCCGTGTCCATCATCAGTACTTATAGCGCGAGACAGCAGTGTAATAGACAAATTATATTGATGTCATCTTTATGATTGATAAGTCATCTTTATGATTGATAAGTCATCTTTATGCTATACAGAGAAACATTTTTTTAAACTCCTACACATTCACAATTGCTTCTCTGTTTTTACAAATCGTGAACAGGGTCGGCGACAGCTTGTGCTTCCGCGCTATCTCGGTCTTCGAGAGTTTCCCATCCATCTTTTTAATAATCACGAACTTCTGGTTAAGAGTGAACGTGTTACGTTTATTTCCACTCATTTCCCAAAATTATTAATCCAAAATCGTAGTCAAAGGAACATGACTCGTCAACAAATCAAAAGCAAAACTAAGTCCAAACTGTAAATAAAAGCATAATCCAATAAAAATAGCATAAGCAGGTCGTCAACAATCAATAAAGTCAACCCAAATGCAATCCAAACTCGAAAATCTAAGGAAAAGCCTAAATCAAAGAGCAGTAATATCACAAAATGTATCCAAAAGCCAAAACACCACGTGCACACAAATACCCGAACTAACAATGGCCAGGCAACAGTCGGCATCTGGGCGAGCTCGCTCTCTGGCATCATAACTAGGCCATTTGCACAGTCGGGAACTTATTATAATGAGAGTTTGCAGTGATAAATAACAAATTTCATTCTGCAGCTACTTAAAAAAATTGGGGTAAAAAAGAGTAGTGACAGATTTGATTTCTTCACATTTTGTTATTTCGCTAACCATTTCCAACATTTTTGTTCTAGCAGATCCATATTTTTTAGCTATTTCACTATCAGGGAACGTATTTTTTTAAAGCAAACCTCCATGGTCGGAGCAACTGAACGGCAAATTGTGCTCTAAAATAAATGTTGTGATCAGGCACTCAGCATTTACAATTTGCTCATCTTTTTGTGATGATCTACCAGCAAAAAAATTAAGTTTTTGGTTGTTTTCGATGCATGGGCACTATCCTTGTGTTTTTTCGTTTGGGTATGTTTTACTACGTCTCCCCTTCCCGCATGCTAAATGCTGAAATCACAGCGACAAAGCAAACAAAATGCAAAATGTTCACCTTTGCCACGAGGAAAGAATACAGGAGGATTCATCACTAAATGATTTCTTGAAGACACACGAATACTTCGTTGCTTTAGTCTCAGACACCATAACCTATGACGCAAACAGGTACGAAAATGGTAGCATTGAAAACTCGCACTTCTTTTACCTCTAGTTTCAGACCGTCGGAAAACTGCTGCAAATTAATTTAACACACACACTCACTCTCTCTCTCTCTCTCTCATATATATATTTTTTTTCCCAGCACATCAACATATTCACGCACATAAGAAAACCGCTGCTGTATTATGCTCTGAACTACAGTAGTCTACAGTCAACTGTTCGTGCGAAATGCGCATCGCAAAGATGAAGCCAATAGCCAACCACATTTATGTTTACCGTTAGCAACTCTTCTGAAAAAGAACAATTTAATAATATTGTAAGGCGTAAACTATATCTCGGTTTAGCTAATGTGGTTACGTATTGTTTGATAACACAACAAACATATCATGTCTACAATTTTGTTCATAGCTTGCTAATGCGATGTTGCCATTTGCTTCCTACTAAAAGAAAATTAATGGGATATGAAACAAAAGGGGGAGAAAAATTAGAAAGTGTGAGGGAAGGAGAATGAACAAAATGTTGGGAGTCAGACTTGGCAGGTATGATGAAGGAATAAAATCAAGTTTAACCATGATTAAATGCCTACCAACTGAGGTTAAGGCCATGCTCTCCAGTTTCTACACTTTAGCTATATTAATTTTTTACGTCTAAACAAGAGCAGATACAAAAAATCTGTCTGGCAGTTTTGTTTAAAATAGTTTTCTCCATGCTGGCCGATTTTTTCAAGATAGTAAATACGATGGTTTTAGCTAATTATGTAATTAAGGAAATTCTGGTTCGTTGAATTTTTAGTCTAAACTGCATAATGACTCGATTTGAAAAAATTTGCTATCACAGCAAAAACTATTTTAAAAAAACTGCCAGACAGATATTTCATATCTGCTCTCGTTTAAGCTTAAAAAATAATTATTGCAAAAACAGTAGACACTAAAGAGCATGGCCTTAAGTAGTTTACGCTTTGTTGTTAGAACCGATCCTGATGTAAATCCACAAAGGAACATGCATGCTAAATGAAACAATGTACCTGTACCCCTGGAAGTAGGTATGGCTGAACTGAACTGGCTGCTGCTGATGTTGCTGATGTTGCTGAGTTGGCAGCTGGTGTTGCTGTTGATAGCTGCCTCCCCAGTTCCAGTTGTTGGAGGGTTGTTGTCTCGACGTTGACGACTGCTTGTTGCTGTACCACATGTTGGCATGTGGTGCGTGTGCAACCTGATTTGCGTTATCAGACCAACCTGGTTGCTATAAGAAAGAGATTACACAGACTACATACAATATTTGTAACTTTACTTAATTTCTCTACCTACAGTTCATTCCTTTAATTCAACCCAACGCTTCACATTTTCCAATTACAGTAATGATTTTTCATGCAACACATCTATTGTTTCAGTTAGCACATAGTAACTCATCATATAAGCCTGTCTTTTATACATTCATTAATATGGGAACACAAAATTAATATCTACGAAAAAGTATTTTTTTAAACAAACTGTTGTGTTTTAAATCAGGTACACCCATAAATAAAACTATTACAGAAAATACAAAAAATTGCTTTGTACATTGTAATAGGGGCCCATGGCAAATATGTTTCCCAGTAACACACAATACCTAAAGAACAGTAAATGATGAAGTAATTCTACAGTATTAGCAATAAATTTGTCCAGTGTCTGCATGTATTTATGGTTCTACGATAAAATATGTCTGCAATTAAAAATCAATTACTGCGATGTTTTAGTACCGGTCTGTAGATACAATATGTGAGTATGTGGGTTTGTTTTAATGAAAGGTTCAACTTGCTTTGACTCACAGTGTATGCATAACATTTGAAAATCACATAATATTTTATTTTTTAAATTTAAACTTTAATAAACTTTACTTAAACATTACACGTGTTTAAAACTTATTTCCTGTTTACGACATTTGGTATTGTACATGTTATGTGATGCTGTAACTTTTATACTCTTTCAACTGAGAATTATTCCCCTTTACTTATTTTAATGGTGACTAAAGTAACACCACAGTCATAGAAAAATTCCATTACTTTTTCTTTTTTTTTTTTTTTTTTTTTCAGATAACTTTAAATTCTTTCTTCGAGTAATTTTTTGTAGTATAGTTGTATTTTTTACAGGTGAACAATATGTTAAAATAACAAAGGAAACAATTTAACACAGGGATTAAAATGTAGCTATGTAAGGATGTCACTATGAACGTATAACATTGTGAAAGTTTAAATGTGTGTATAACTTTTACCATTATTACATGCACGTAAAAATGCAATAGAGCCTTTGATAATGAATCTGAATTGATAGTTATCAAGTTTGTTGTTACTCTTTGATCTGAAACATGCAATAAATATGTTATGTCACCAAGAAACGTATGACCACTGGGGAAATCTCTTGCTTACTATTTGCTAGATTGCCACTATGTACAAGCACTAAAAGTGTTACTGTTGGAGACACACTTGAGCGACTTTAAGCAGTAACTCTATAATTCACGGCACAATATTATAAAGATAACAGTATGAAAAATGCCTAAACCTCACTATAAAATGTCTGAACTTAAAACTTAGTAGAGTACTATAACGGAGTCACAAAAACTTGTATTTGGGTACTGGATGTTTTTATCACATTTTAGCTTGTAGCATTGCAGGGTTACGTTTCTGTATAGTATTTTAATTTTATGTTATGTAATTTTAAGCACGCATTGTAATTTCTTATTCAGTAATGTTATAACTAATTATTTCCTTATTGGTGGTCTCGGTTTTAGAAGGGAAAGGTGTATAAACGCAGTCATGAGATATAATAACGTAGAATAATCTAAATTCAGTTAGGGTATAATCAATAATGTTATGGCTACTTGATCTTGGACGGGGTGACATTAGCTTTGTAGTGTGTTCTGTTTTTTTCCGGTTATTTTCCACATCGTTACAGCTTTCTACGCAGTTATTGGTTCATTAGACTCAGGGGTATTGTGATCATCATGAAATCTATCCACTAGTAGGCATGCGACCTGGGGTGGCATGTATGATCCCTTCTAGAAAGTTTTGCCTCCGACATTCGCAGTAATAATAGACATCGACGAGTGAAGTCATGTTGCAAGTGGGTCTGCGACCCAAGTTTTCCATTCTAATGTAGATTCACAGTAATAATACCGATACCAACGAGTGTGGTCATGTTTGGGGGCTGTGGCCCAATTTTCTCAAAATATAGTTTAGCAGCAAAATATAACAATCCATTGACGAGCGCAGTCGAGTCATGGGGGCTGCGGGTCAAATATTTAACATTTTAAATACGTAGCTGCTTGTGCTGCAATTTTATACTGACCTTTTTTCAGTAAACCGGATCCACAACAATGGATGGAAATGCCGATTTCAGTGTAACATAAATTTAAATAAAACTAAATTTTTCGGGAACACAAGTTCATTTTCTGGTTGGAAAAACCCTGAGTCAATTCCTGAAACTGTAAATTTTGTCACAATAAGCTACAGTGATGCAGATGAAGATAGCAGTGTTTGCAGTGGGTCAGGAGACCTCTGTACCTTCACCAAATCTGAACTACATTTTGGTCCAAGAGGGCTGAAGTGTAGCAATTGTCGCCGCAATATGGAACCGAGCAGTTGTTGCCGCCGATGTGTAGCAGTTGGCGTCTACAACGAGGGGTAGTACCAGTTGTTGCTACCGACCTGTAGCATTTGGTGCCAGCAATGTGTGGCCAGCGACTACGAGGGATCCGAGCTGTTCGAGACGGCGAAGGATGACATGAAAACGTAGCTACTGGTCGACGGGAAGTTTCAATGCCCTGAGAGAGAGAGAATCTGCTGCTAGGAACATCACTCACATGGATTGCCGAGGGAACAACACACCGGAAAACCGCAAGTTATATATAGATACTGTAGTTGTTTATAGTCAGCAATGTTAATTTAGGCCAATATATTAGTAACATGGTTGTAATAATGTTGTACTATTTTTTAAACTATCCAAATTCACAAAACGTGTTAGTTTTCTTAGTTTTGTAACTGAAAGTGTCAGATGGTTGATAAAGAGGTATCAAACAGGAATGAATTAAGGTCAATACCGAAATTGTTAAAAGATTTCCAAAATTAGTTCAGGGAACTTAGAGATGAGGTTGCGGAAAATTTTTCTAACATTAAAGAAGAATTGGCCCAGAGGGTAGTAAAGGGTGAGGTTGAAGTACAGTCAGCTACAGAGGATTTTCCAGTTCAGCAGCATAGGTTGCAGCAAATTGTGAATGTTCAGGGAGGAAAAAGTGCTAAAAATGCAGAACATACTGTGCAAAAACTTTTTACACCTAAAACTAAAAATAGTCTTTTGGGTAATTGGGAGGCAAAACAGCAAAGATGGGTGATGGAAAAAACTTTTGATTGGACAACTAAAACATTTGACGAGCAAGAATGCAACAGGGTTTGTGAACAGTGGGGGGTGAAAGTGTGGCACAGAGGTGTGGTAAAGTTTGAAGGTATGGAGGTTATAGAGTATTTTTGGGAGCAAATGAATGAAAAGACAGTGAAGGTGGAGAAACAGTGTGTGGTACGGGCAATGAGAAAATGGGGGATGCAGGAATGGTGCAGAGATAAAGTAAACATAAAGAAATAATGGCAAAACCAGAATGAACTGCTAAGTAGATGGGGTTTATTATATTTGTATAGTTACATTTTTTTCTTAGTTGCAGCAAGTTTTTAAGAGTACGTTTATAACTTGGTTGTGACTTAACATGTTTTGTTGTTTAACCAAATGTTTTAGGTGCTTAACATATTGCTTTATTGATCAAGTTAATTTTGTAGGGGAGGGGGGTCTGGACTTTTTTTTGTGTTACTCTGTTTGTGTGGTTGCCAGGCAGGGCCACAACAGAATGGTAAAAGTTAGTAATTTGGTATGTAGAAGTAAGAATTTTTAAATAACATTGAGTGTAATAAGCTATGAGTTTTGAGTTTTTTTTTTTTTTTAATAAATGAGGTTATTTTAGTAAAGGTAATTTTGAGTTTGTATTTTTATAATATGATAAGTTTTAAACATAAAGCAACTGGTTTAGGTGACCTTTATTCCAATGCCTGAGAGTTTGTTTTTTAGTATTGAAACTATATGTGATGTGTATGTTCTGCAGGACGCCTAGTCATTGGCCAATAGGCATACCTGAATGGAGTTTATTAATGTATTTTTTTATGAGTATATGCCACTCTGTCACTGTGTCAAAGGGTGTACTTAATGTTTTTTTGCTTTAAAGTGTTGAAAGTAGTAGTGTTTGTATGTGACAATGTTTGTTTTCGAGATGACCTTACCCAGAAATTTTTTTTTTCTTGAGACTTGTTAAATGTGAAGTTTCTTTTACTTTTAATTTATAATTTTCATGAATTCCATGAGAGTTTTTGCATTAAATTTTAAAGCTGTTATATTGTCGTCATACCACCCCACAGGCCAGGTGGAGTTGCGCCTGGTCTTGGTAGGTGTTCGCAGAGGGTGTCAGTGGCAGGTGTGTGCTGGTTGGTAATGGCAGATGTGCGGTACTTGAGTGTGTGTGGCGGATCAGTGACGGCGGCAGGGTGTGTGTGAACATGACACCGACATACGACACCTGCCATCCCGGTGAGCCGCATGGCCATCTGCCAGTGCAGGACACATGGCTTCGCCGCCCCCTCCCTCTACCAGTGCATGAAGAAGGCAGTCTGGAAGCAGCGGCCGCGACAGACAGAACGAGAGAGACGTGGCTAGCTTCGGGACTCTGAGTCGTCCAGCGAGAATTATGTAACGCGCGTGTGCAACTATCCGGCCCAGTGTTCTACTTTGTTTTGCCATTTGGAACTGGCTCGCTTATGGCCCTAGGGTATGGGGGTGTGAACCGCCCCATAAGTGTCCATGTAAGGTGTAGTTTTCTCTAGGTCCTCCCTGCTTTCCCCGATACGCAGCTGTTTCGACTCACCAGATGAGAGAGGGGCACACCGGCACGAACAGACCACGACCCATCGAGCCTAGTGTTCCCGGTTACACGCTTAACCGGGTGGCGCCCAGAGCATTCCAACGCAGCTCCGTTCCTACCTCACTCTCACCGGACACAGCGTCAATATATTTATAGTGAATGGTTGTTTAGATTTTGTTCCTGTGCTCAATGTATTTTTCCCTACATAAACAAGTAATAGTTTTTTGGTTTGAGTTGTGGATATGTGTTTGAGATTTCCTGGTATTCCAGTTGCATATAATTAAAAGATGGAATAAGTGTGTTTTGTATTACTCATGGAAAATGTTATTAGCTGTTAATTATAACATTGTTTTTGTTGTTTTTACTTATGTTTTTCTATTTAGATAGAGGTGAAGTTTGTAAATTGTAATATTTGCAGTAATATTTATTTTTTAGGCACCATGGGCCTAACACTTGATAATTTGTTCCACAAAGGGGTAAGCGTGATTGAATTCACTGGAGGCATCAGATGAACAGAAAGAACGATTTTGTGAATTATTACAGTAACATTGTTGACCTTATGAAAGTAAAAATTATTTAAATGAGATACATGATTATCTAGTTTACGTAAATATGGTAGTAAAAAAGTATTTTAGGTTCGATATGTTTTTAGTGTTAAAATATAGAAGTTGAGAAGTTATACCATTATAAAGTTACATTAATTCTGTTTCCTACAGCTTGAGTCAAATTTGTTTCCCTGACCATTCCTTAAAATCTTCCCTGACCAACATATCAAAAAAATTCTGTTCAGTTTTATAAAAAAAAAAAAAAAAAAAAAAAAAAAAAAAAAACAAGTTTAAACTATTCTACATTTATATTGGCCTCCTCCTCCCCTTCAGCCAACCTTGCCTCACCTTTATCATTAAAATCAGAAAGCAGACACATCACAGAATTAAATTTATTTAACAAGCACAAACTCTACACAAAATTTTCACTCTAATTTAATATGAATGTTATTTCTGTTCTAGTAATAGTTGCAAGGATATTTGCTCATACCTCTAAAGCTACACATATTTTACATTTACCGTGACAGTGGTTACTCTTATTATTTTATTTATAATCATTCAGAATTCAGTAGAAATATGCCTGCTTTCTGATTATAACTGTTGCTAAAACTAAAATTTAATACTTCCTTTTGACATGAATACAAAAAAAACTTTCTGAATACTGTAATTCAATAAATACATAATTTTTGAAGAACACAGATTAAAAAAATACATAAATAAATTTCCCACATCAAAACAAGCACGCTTCGTTTAAAAACACGTTCACATGTTGAACTTCATCTTGAATTTAGCGTTGTGCACTCACTGTCTTCTCAAGCATGTTTTCAACCAATAGTGACTTATTAATGGAAAAACCACCTTCCATAGTTGCATTACCATGAGAGAGTACAAGACAAATTTTAATTACTTCCCACAGGTGCCAGTACTCTTCACTTCCTCTCATGAAGTTTCCATAAATGCCATCAAGTCTTACCTCTTCATTAGTTTGACTGTGATCATGAAAAATTTCCTTAAGCACAGTTTTCTTTACATCACATAAATTACAATATTCTTTTTTAGCATTTTCTGCAAGATCTTAATTTATTTTGTTTGAAGCAAGTAGCTCTTCTAAAAGAAAAAAAAAAATCTTTTCTGACCAAGTGAAGGAGAGTGCTGAATAATGGAAGGGTCTAATAAAGACAAACCTCTAACAGCTTTGAATTTCAAAGGACATCTTTCTTGAAGTTTTCCAATCATAGCTATTAACATACCATGACATTAATTCATAAAATCTAGTTTTTCTCTTTCTGTTACAGAAGTTGACAACTCTGCAAGAAAACGTTTTGCTGCAAATCCAACATCAACTTTACTGCTTACAATCAAAGATGCAGAAGACTGCAGTAGGCTTCAAAACAAACAATGAACTGAACATAATTTATTGGAACTGGAAATTATATATACCTATTATCTAAAAACAACAGGCCAATTAAAAAAAGATACTTTTGATTTAACTTAAACTAATAAATAAAATTCCCTGACTTTATGGCTACTTCCCTGACTTTCCCTGACCCGTATATTTGTCGGTGACTTTCCAGACTGTAGGAACCCTGTCTGAGTGTGTTGACGAGGGTCATGTAGTTTCTATTTATGCCCTTTGATGTTTATGTAATATATATGCAAGATTCGTAACGTTTAATCAGTGTGTGTAATGTTAGTAAGAAACAATAAAGTTTTGAATGAGTTGTGTTGTTTACAGTAACATCATTTTATTTTATTGGATAAGATAAGTTATAAGATTGGAATGGCCAGAGAGCAGTCAGCCCTAATTGAACAACAGTGTGTTTGTATTTTCAAAATTAAAATATAATGTTAAAAAAAAAAAAAAAAATGAACAGGTGAATGGTAAGATAATTTTCTATTTAGATGTAGTGATAGATGTTCCAGTTACTTATATTTTGGATATAAAGATGTTTGTTCTAAAGGTAGGCATAGGTAAATTCAACAATTTTGTAATTTTTTGGTATTATCTGAGAAACCATGTATGTTGCAGAATAATTTGATACTTATGTGCTAGATACAGTGACAAGTTAAGAAAACTATATTGTGTTTCATGTTTTTGGCCAGTGTCATGTGTTTATATGAACTACTTGGAAAAAAATCTTCGGATTTTTCCCAAGTAGTTAGGGGGGTAATGTAGCATTGCAGGGTTATGTTTCTGTATTGTATTTTTGTTTTATGTAAGGTAATTTTAAGCAGGTATTGTAATTTCTTATTCGATAATGTTTTAACTAATAATTTCCTTATTGGTGGTCTCGGTTTTGGAAGAAGTAGGCGTGGGAACGCAGTCGCTAGATGCAATAATGTAAAATAATCTAGATTTCAATTAGGGTATAATCAATAATGTAATGGCTAGTTGGCCTAGGGTGGGAGTAACATTAGCTTTGTGATATGTTCGGTTTTTTCTGGTAATTTTCCACGTCATTACCGTTTCTATGTAGTTTTTTCTTCATTAGGCTCTAGAATATTGTGATCACAAGACATCAGACCCCTTTCAGTGAGTTTTGCCTCCGTCATTTGCAGTAATAATACAGACATCGACGAGTGAAGTCATGTTGCGAGTGGGTCAGCAGCCCCAGTTTTTACTTTAATGTAGATTCACAGTAATAATACAGATACCAACGAATGTGGTTGTGTTTGGGGGCTACGGCCCAATTTTCTTAAAATATAGTTTTGCAAAATATATCAAGACAAGACATTGACGAGTGCAGTTGAATTATGGGGGCTGCGGCCCAAATATTAAAAATTTTAAATACGTAGTTGCTTGTGCTGCATTTTTATACAGACTTTTTTCAGTAAACCGGGTCCACAGTAATGGATGGAAATGCAGATTTCAGTGTAGCATACATTTTAAATAAAACTAAATTTTTCGGGAATACAAGTTCATTTTCTGGTCGGGAAAAACCTCAAAGTCAATTCCTGAAACTGTAAATTTTGTCACAATAAGCTACAGTGATGCAGATGAAGATAGCAGTGTTTGCAGTGAGTCAGGAGACCTCTGTACCTTCACCAGACCCGAACTACATTTTGGTCTAGAAGGACTCGAGTGTAGCAAGCTATAGGTGATTCGGGATAAAGTGAGCACTCAAAAAAGCCCTGATTAATTTCTATTTTCCGTCAGTTTATATCATTCCGCTGCATGTGAACAAACATTGCCAAGTGATTTTATTTACATAGGCTTGTGCAATATTTACATTTTCATTACACTGCTGCTATAAAATAATGTTATCGTTAATATCTATTAATTAAATGAACGGCCGCTGTATGCTATACTCAATAGTAATCTTAATTATAAATACCTGCGAGTTAACATTTCATAACACTGTTTACTCTGTATAGACTAATTGGTTACGACACACACTGTTGTGGTTGCGTATCTCGTAAATGCATGCATAGTATATTAATTTGTAATTCAAAACTGCCACTATAAACTCACACGACACACGCAATTCAAGAATTCAAGTTCCATTCAGCATACTGCCATGAACGACGACGATGCAATTAACAAAACCAATAAATAAGGTATTTTCTTAATGTGTGAAACAGAAAAAATATGCTATTTCTAATTCCATATGCTCAGGCTGGTGATAGTAAAACATAACAGATTATAGGTAACTAATGTCTTCACATCACTTAACAATGATATTCATAAACAGTTACTAATACTGTGAATGTGTTCAACAGAAACCCATATTTATTACACAACGGATAAACACACCCATGACTCAACTTGCTTTCAAGAAAGTGAAGCGGCGAAAACCTAACTCTGGTGCCACCTGTTGGTGGAATTTTGAACTACGTCTGTGGTGCGAGCGTGTAGCTGCAATGTGTCAACGACAGTTTTGAATTCAGCGGGCAGTTTCATCACTTTGTGGTGGCGTTAATTAAGTCAAACTACACAGTCAGTAGGTATGTCAATAAGATCATAAATAAACATTTTAAAGTATATGGTATACAGAGATGTCGATTGCATTTGATGTTCTTCGACTAATCCTGTATTCACTCTAAGTTGAGTTTTAGGATAAACGAAGCAAATTATAAACGAACATGTTCATTGGTTGCCGACATGCAATGATCTGTTACCAACCATAGGAACAATAGTGTAACTATTGTTAATGTTGACTAATATGCAGTAACAGTTACTTAACTGTCACAATAAGAGGGCAAGTACATATAAATAAGAAAGTGTAACAAAAACTAGTAAAATATTTCACTTTAAATTAACATTTCAAAATTTAATTCAAATGGTTTACAGCTGAAAATGAGTTTAAATTTCCAGGACTTCTTAAAACTTTATTGAAATTATTGTGAACCTACCTTGTCGGTTTGACTGGCAAGTTTGACGACACACGAGACAATTTGGACATGTCAATTATTAGCAACTAAAAAAGAAAAAAAAAAATTTCGATATCTTTATATTTTCACAACTACATTTTGATCATATCATGTCAATAGAAACTCTTACGTACCTTGTAATCTAGTAATCCACTTGTGTTAAATTTGCAATTTTACATCATGAGCATTGTAAACATCACGTTTCTTCTGCATAGACTTACGTACTAAACAGACACACTGGTATGAGCAGTCCTACTAACCTCGTGCTACACTAGTGCACTCAAGTAACCGGTACCGTATGTCAAGAAATTGTTCCTAGTTTTGTTATAATTATTTTTCTTGTTTACATCTGAATTTAACAAATTGAGATTATAAATTTTCTATGAGTTGAGTTTTATAAATATTATATTCAGTTTTCATTATGTAATTTAGGATTAATGTTAATAATATATTTATTGTAACTTTAATTATTTGTCACTGTAGTTCCGCCATGTTGGGCAGACTATATTTTAGTTTATATTCTTGCTCGCCTTTTGTATTTATACCTGTGTTTTTTTTTTGTATGTGCGTTCAGTCGGCTTTCTGCGTCATGTAAGTGTCGGTCTTGTTATTCGTCATTGTAAACGTGGAATGGGTCGTTATGCTACAGGATTTATAATTGATTAATTCTGGGTGCCTGTTTAGTTTGTTGTTTGTTATTTTCTTGAGTTGAAGTCCTGTAGTATGACGGTCAATGTCCTAGTCTCTCGTTTGTGTTTTTTCGCAGTTGTTATTTTTTTTTCTCTTGATCAGTAATTTAAAGTAACTTACGCGTTCTGAATTATTACAGTTTCACTTTTGGTAATTTCAGTATTTTTCAGTAAGATAGAGGGAGTGATAAAGAGAGAGATAATGAGAAAGTGATAGAGGAAGGGAGGGAGAAAGAGAGAGAGGGAGGGAGAGGGAAAGAGGGAGAGGGAGGGAGAGGGAAAGAGGGAGAGAGAGAGGGAAGGAGGGAGAGAAAGAGGGAAGGAGAGAGAGGAGGGAAGGAGAGAGAGGAGGGAAGAAGAGAGAGGGGAGGGAAGGTGAGAGAGGGAAGGAGGGAAGGTGAGAGAAGGAAGGAGGGAAGGAGAGAGAGGGAAGGAGGGAAGGAGAGAGAGGGAAGGAGAGAGAGGGAAGGAGGGAAAGAGAGAGAGGGAAGGAGGGAGAGAGAGAGAGAGGGAAGGAGGGAGAGAGAGAGAGAGGGAAGGAGGGAGGGAGAGAGGGAAGGAGGGAGGGAGGGAGAGAGAGGGAAGTAGGGAGAGAGAGAGAGAGGGAAGGAGGGAGGGAGAGAGGGAGGGGGATAGAGAGAGAGAGACAATAAATTCTAAGGCTTAATTTTGTTGGTACATAACTATTGGCACACAATTTTGAATATTACCATTTTGTAGAGAAAGTAAATAATCACAGTTAACTACATTCTTTAAAGCTTGGGTGAAATTAATAATAGCAATGTGATTAAATATTTTTTCATGCACTTTAATGTGCCCGCCTTTAGGAGAATGTTTGAAGAGGTGTTAGAGATCATGTGCATACTAACAGAAGTATGGGATTCTGTAGGTTATGCTGTTTGTGTGTATTTTGGGGTGTGTGTCCCCCTGAAGTTTACCACCTATAATTATAGGGGTTTATTCAGATTTGTAATTTGTATTGTGGTCGGCTACTGAGGTATGGGACTCTGTAAGCATTGTTATTGTTCAATTAGTTTCCTATTAGGATAGGGCTAATTCTTGTGTAATCTTGTACTGTCTTTTATAAATCCAGTTCAATAATCTCATCTAGGGTTACTTCGGATGCTAATTACAGTACAAATTAACCTGTTAATTTCTCACGCTTTAAAATGTAAATGGTAAATTATTTTTCAGTGTTACTTAACTTTGTATTATATATTTTACGTTTCTAATGTTTCTCGTTAGACTGGCAATTTATTGAGTTTTGTAAAATGTTTAAGGTTACGTTGATGCTTTGTTATGCTTGTTTGATTTTGAGTTTTGAATAAATCCCTGTTGGGAATGAACCCGGAACTTTATGATGTTTTCCTTGAAGTTAATCTACAGTTTACCTTTTTCACTATCGGAATATCAATGTGATTTTGCTCGCAGAACCTGCTGATCTTTATCTGTTAAACTTTACCGAGGTGTTGTAGATTATGAGTTTGATTTCTTTAGAGTGAAATTTCTTTTACCTTAACGCAAATCTCTAGGGATTCATTCGCAACCCACCTTATCTTGGTCTTTGTAATTTGTTACCGTCACCATTTTTAAGGTGCTAGTCCCTAAGTAGGGGATGGTACAACTGAAATCTTTACACCTTGACACAAACACTGACGTAAATACTATACTTCCACCGGCACTTAGATTTTAAAAAAATTTTACTTGGCCCATGCAGTTACATAACTACGCCGATGCATAGACAAAGAACAGATCCTTACACTAGAAGAAGGTGCATGCTGGGAATAGAACTGGGGTCCATGCTGTTGCTCTGGAGCTGTAGTTCCGTGAGGATACCAAGGCTGCTTATTTGCATTTGGTATAGACATCAGGCTAACAACAAAACAAAAAACACAAATTCACACCAACTGATGCACATCAGTATCTCACTTATAAAACAGAATATAATTACAGCACGTACATGTACTTAAATCACAAGGGTTAAAATATTTCACGGTTATACATTAATAACATAAAAGTAACACCCTTATTAAAACTCTAACAATTTTCAGCAGGAATGAGACGTAGAAGGGCTACAGGAATTTAAGACAAATTGAGAAAATTTGTTTAGAATGAATGAAAAGGTAGGCTTACTGGGCAGACTACAAGAACAAAACAGTAGCTACAGGCTTCGAGTAAAAAGTGGAACATGGATTGTCTTAAGTGATTCACTGTGGCTAGTAAATAATAATAATAATAATAATAATAATAATAATAATAATAATAATAATAATAATAATAATAATAATATGATAGACAATACATACTGAAAGCAATAAATAAACCAGTAGCTATCTCAAACACAGTCTCACGTCATAATTTAAAATAAGATTCCTCAATAGTTCATACGTGGCAAGAGCTGATGATATGAGAAAAAGAAGACTGCATTTTTACAGACATATTTACTGAAAGGATAATAAACAGACTTACAAAGCAGATCTTTAACTTACTTAATAACTACAAAGCCAAACTCATGCTGCACATGATTCACTGGAATTGGATAAAAAAAAACACTAAAAACACAGGAACTGATGCACACCCAGCTGATAATGGAACACTTTTTACAGAAATACCCCAAAAGGCAGGATTTAAGGAAAGAAAGAAATCCGTGAAAAGAAGGAAATGGACCCAAGAATAAAAAGAACAAAACATTTGAAATATGAAGGAAATCTGGAAGCAATGACAACTAAATCCACAAAAACGTAGGCACAGCTGATTTATTATGCCTCAAAAAAGATTATCAGGAGTAACAAATAAAAAATATGATTCTTTAAACAAAACTACACATGTACCCAACACACTTAGCTTTTGGAGTCGTCAGACACTTTTAAAAAAATTTTATTAGAAACATTTTTAGATCTCTAACATACATTGCTAAAAACTTTTCTTTTTCACACAGCTAAGCTCAAATTCAAGTATTCAGATCAAACATTGCTGGATAATTGCCATGAACAAAACAACAGGGTACTGCTAAAAGTTCAATAGTTCCAGTGGTACAGTGTACATGTGGTGTGTGTATTGCATGAGGTGTGTGTATTGCATGTGGTGTGTGTATTGCATGTGGTGTGTGTATTGCATGTGGTGTGTGTGTGTGTGATGCTTATGGTGTGTGTGTGTGATGCTTATGGTGTGTGTGTGTGTGATGCTTGTGGTGTGTGTGTGGTGATGCTTGTGGTGTGTGTGTTGCATGTGGTGTGTGTGTGTTGC
>PNEQ01000560.1:121074-137974 GCA_003012365.1 Medauroidea extradentata | reverse complement strand
GAACATTGCTTTAATAACTACAGTAGACAGATTGCACACCTCTGACACCATCAAAATACGCAGCAAACGATTTGGAGACGATATGAAAACCTACACAATGCTCACGAACATTACTTGAGTGTAATGATTAACATTTCGAGAGCAAGTTTACAAATTAAAACTACGAGTGTCTCGCACAGACGCGGAATGTATTTAATCGCACTTTTAATTGCGTGCACGATGCCTGAAAATATTGCTTCTTTCATGTAGTTTCTTGCTGACATGTTACACGTCGTAATAATTACACGAACTTATATCGAGGAACAGAAATTAATTTAACACGAGTCAATAAATCGTCGCCATTACACACTGTACCATCAACAAGTTGAATTCTGGGCAATATCTGCATTGTCCGCATACAGAAAAGTCGGGATAAGCTCAACTTTTTCTGTACAGCTCGTCCGGAAAAAATCAGGCCTTCTGATTGGCTGTTCGGTGTCTGGATAGTCCGGATCTGCATGAACTGTGGACGTGTGAATCCGGCTTAATTTAAAGTTTTTGAGCCAAATAACATTCCCTGAAGTCTCGTAGCATACAGGCGCGAGGCACACTTGTCATTTTGAATTGTTCGCTAAATAAGGCAAAGATAATGATTCCAACAGTGTCAAAATCACCTCAATATAACGAATTTCTTCTTGTAAATGCGACAAGTTATTTGTAAAACTCTATAAATTGTAGTAACCGAGAATGTCCGAAACGCCTCTCAATAACAATGCAGACGATGGGTCAACCTACTACTAGCGCTCATAGTTCGCAAGCCGCCGCGAGCTTCACTAAGCGCACGCGGCCAAGCATTGCGAAAGATAGGCAGTTGCCAGACCTAACTATATGACCATGGTCTACACTATAATACACTGCACTGTCTTACACATTTATATAATTACACTACATTTAGCTGTCATATTATCCCGAATGACGTATAAAATATTAAGGATATTTATTCGATTTTAGCGTGTGTTGGCTAACTTGTTCTAGTGTTTCCCTCGAAAATGTAGAAATGTCAAATATTGGAGAAATGATTCATTTAACATGTTTATGTTTTGATGTTTATCTTTAATTCTTTCTTAGTTCTATAGTTCCTGTGTTGTACTACGATGGATGGCTTTACGCAAGTAAGCATTAGTGATATGAGATAAAAAACAGAACACTTCATTTATAGGTTCACATGCGTCTGCTTATTGAATTGCAGTTGGGCGCTACTACCGGGTGACAAGGAAACGCCCTCCCCACGCTTCCTCCCCTTGGCAACTTCAACCTTTCCCTAAAATCCTTGCTTCTGTAACCTTCACTATATCCCTTCCCAATTCATTCCACTCCTTTACCGTTCTTGCCATCATGGTGTTTCTTCCTCTCTCCGTCCTCTTTCCAACCCTCAATTTTCCACTTATGATCTCCCGTTCCCATGAAATTCCTCCTGTGTACTTTGTTTCGCAGTTGGTTTAATTTGACTGCTGTCACAAAAACTACTAATTCTGTAGTGCTATGGGGACTTCAGTATTTATTAAATGTGTTGGCTTTGGCAATTCGTTTGCATACACTGTTGAAATTTAAAAAAACTGTGCTTTTCTTAAATTAAAGCAGCCAGGGTCGTCATTTGCAGGGTGTAATTAGTGTATAAATTTTTTTGGTTTAATTTGTTATTTAAATAATGCTAACGTAAGCACATAAAACTAAAGTTTTATTATTAAAGTTTCTAATTTATAAATGCTTAATTATTTTAAAATGCGACAAGGTCACTACCCCAAAAAAAAATTCTTGCCCCCCCCCCCCCCACCAGTCCACTAAGAAAAACCTAAAATGACGCCCCTGAAAGTAGGTAGTATTTGTCAACAAGTTTACATATTCAACTTTTCTGGTCTGTTTTTACATTTCACTTAACAAGGAACAGTATTATATTATTTAAGTTTGTTATGTTTTAAACCTTGCTGTTTAATGTATTTACTATTTTTTTCAGAGATTACTGCTAAGAACAGATTCTTTGAGAAGCAGAGGTAATTCAGGTGTGAAAAAGTTACGTTTACAATTAATTTTAAATGCCATTACTAAAGATGCCTTACCTTTGGTGGCTGTCAATCTGCCGAACTGCAATATGTCTCCTAGTGAGAAGGAAGGACTTGAACCACCAAATTGTCACGTTACTGGCACGGGGGGAAATAGTGAGAGAGGTGCAGAGTGGGAAAGGTTGCCAACTTCTGCAATTATTGGTTTGCCAGTCACAGATGGTTTTGGCTCTAGGCAGAGCAAGCTTGTTGAAAATGAGCAAGTTGCAGATAGTGAGGAAAAAACAAACATCGCCCTGACTGACAGTAACAGCTTTGTGTCGATGCACAGTTACTCCCCCGTGCCGAATGATTCAGAGACCGTAACGAGTGCAACAGACACATGCACAGACGGGGACGACAGCCCATGCAGCAAGGGTGCAGTTGCACGTGCATGGGCAGCGGTGATGTGCGTCGGTGGCCAGTTGAAGATGGGAGAGCAGATATTACTGGCTCACGAGGTGTGCGAGGTGGATTGTCACAAGGAGGAGGTCGGCAAGGTGCGTTCGCAGAGTGTCTGTAGATGTGTGCGTCTGTTAGCCGTTGTTAGTTAGTGCTGTTAGGTTGATCCTCGTACTGCCTTCAAGTTGAATGTAATATTGAACATAATAGTAAAGAAGTGTATAATTCTTAATATCTACTTAGCATTACGTTCTAGCTTTCCAGATAGCATATGATGACTGTTAAACCTTCTCTTTTCACTTATTCTCCGAACCATTTCTAGTATTTACAACCTCGTTACAGTTACCCTCTCACAAGTTAATCTTGTATTAACAGTATTAAGAATCGCTACACAGCTTAGACTTCCTACCCTGTACAGTTCTACTCCATACCCAGGTTCTTTGAATCTTGTCATGTTAATTCCCATCCCATTTGCATGCTGCTGTCTGTGTTAGAGAGTATACATTGTTCCTACCAGTCTAATAGTTACTGCCAACTATATACCAGACGTGTTGTATTTAATTGTCTGATGTAGCATTGTACTAACAGATCCAGCCTGCGCACCTCCCGCTGTACATCATGTGACCCGTAGTACAGTAACTGTAATATTTCTTGTTTCTTTAGATGTGAGAATTTTTCCCCCAAATTATTGACACGCAGTTTTGCAACAGACTGTACAAAAACTAAGTAAGTAGGCTATGCTAAAGCTATATAAATATGTAAAAAGCCGTTGAGAGATTTTATTTTAATGTATGAAAGGTCATAAATGTTGCATCGTCTTCTTGAAAAATAGTAGTTGTGACAACTTGGTAAATATGACATTAATTAATTTGAATATTTTTTGTCACCTTTATATCTCATTTATGAGTGTGTATACTCAGGAATGCAGGTGTTGTCAAATTTACGTACAAATACACAATGAAACCATACAAACATTTTTATTTATTACATCTCCCGCTTGATTCAGCTTTCGAACATTGCGTTCAGTGAATATGGGGTTCGTCATTTTGTTGAACATAACATATATGCTGTTAAATACATCAAAGACAGAATTAATATAAATTACAAACACTAATACATGCAATATGAAGAAAAAAAAAACTTATTTTGAACACATGGAATAACTTGAAGATACATACATAATAGCAACACTGTAATGTTCACTAGGCATGTCATACATTTAAAACACAAAAATTATAATTTTATATTGTGAAAATACTGCTGCTCAAATATACAATATGTACACTTAGACTTCCTTCCACATGTGAGTTAATGGATAAAAGCAATTAAGTTTTCAAAATCTCTCCCTACGTGAACTTTTACTTATTATGTAAATGGAGGCGTAAGCCCCTGTTACAATAAAAATTTTCATCTGCTGGTTCCTTGCTGCTCGCGTTGCAGTTATGGTGACTTCACGGTTTTCTACTCTTTGTATGCCACAATGAATGTCAGTGCCTGCCGCTGGGAATACAGTTCATTCTGTGCGCAGTAGGTGGCAAAGAAGTCGGTTATTTTTGTTTGTTTACATATTTACCCCCGTTGCTCACATTTTGTGACGTACATCCGTCAACCAGTAGCAATCGCGTGCCGCTCCCTGCCAGTGTTGGCCGGTGAGTGCCGCCTGTGCTGCTCCCAAAAAAGTTGAAAGTTTGCCTGGAATCGGGGGCACCGCCCAGCAAGCAGAACAGCAGTGTTGTCATGATTACGTGGGCCAATCAGATAGCCAGAATTACACCAGCACGGCACAGCACTGCACTGCAAGGCAGTTTAAAGTTTGTTGTGGCAGGGGCTTTATACAAACATAATATATTAATGACTGATACAGGATCACTCAACTATGCAATTAAGTTATGTCTCGGACATCCAAAAATTCAATTACAGAGTAGTATGCTTTTGATTTTACTGACATCAGTACATCATTCAGGAATGTATGTTTCACTTAATTGTGCTAATGATATCTGATATTAAAGATTGGAAAGGTATGATCAAAGTAACAGTACCATCACTGTAGCTGTCTAGATTTACCATTCATAAATCTAGCTATGTTTTCCCACACTATTTTAGTCAGTTATACATATTATATTTTTTTCATTTTTATTTCACGTATTAATGCGGATCAATTTAAAGGTTTCTCTGAAATTGCAGTGCTGCTAATGACACCATATTAATGAATCATGGCTCACCAGCGATAAACATACAAATGCTTTAAAATACAGGGTAGTTTGTTCGTAATTTGAAAATAGAAATTGAAAAGTTAATATTTTGATGTCATCAGTACATTGATATACCGAAAAGTATGTGTAATCAATATACTGAATAGTTACAATGTTATCAATATCATCAATGCAACAAAATGTCAGTGTTATCAATACTAACAATATACCTTAAAGTTATGATAGTATAGATATGACAGTTTGTGATATAGAACAACCCTTAGTGTAGACACCATACGTGTTACGTACAATTTCTGGTAGCTTGTAGTGAACCTTGCAACCATGTTGACAATGCCTGAGTAGGTACACGTTCCACTGGCTTACATTTAACCTTTGAAAGTGTAAGCTGAAGTTACTGTATAGCAGAGGTCGGCTTCAACTGCTGTTAAGCACCATTGTCTGGGATTACTTCACACACGTTGGTTAGCATTTAAAATTGTTTTTTTATCTCACATGTGATAGACATGACAGTTAAAACCACAAACAGATCACCTACAAAAGCCAATTTATTTAGTGTAATATTGTGTATAGTCTGTCTCATGTAAGTTTTCCATATTTTGACAGTTCACTTCTGAGAAGTGTGTGTGTAGACAGGATTGAAGAGACAGTGCTTTCCCTGGAAGTTAGGTAGGTTTAAAACTCCAGACAATGAAACTGCCAGGCACACTTCTCAGAATAGAGATGTCAAAAAATATGCTAAAGTTACGCAAGACAGTCTATATGTACATGTTTACAGTGATATGCTGTCCTAGAAAAAAATTCAATAATGAGACAACAAAAACAAATATAAACATTACAATTTCGACTGGTAATCAACACAAACTAAAATTGAACCCAATATTGTTTGGGAAAAAGGGGGTGGGGGGGGGGAGGAGATTGGCTCCAGGATGTACATTTTAGTTTTTTTTACCAGGTTTACTTTAATTCATCATTCCTTATCATTTTAGACTATCAATTATGTTGTTTATGTGAATATTTGTTGATGACTAATTCATTTGTGGTTATACTGAAGCAAGTCTCTTCGCTTATATATTGTCAGTATACAGTAGTCAATAATATGTTTTACATTTAAAATTTATTGTAAAAACAGTTTAATGTTTTTGTTGTGAAACTATTAACATAATATTAATAGGCTTTTTACTATAAAGAATACATGAAAATATATCTGCGTTGTTTAATCTAGCAAAGAAACACATATTGTGTTTCAATAATTATTTTATTTTTCTCGCATACAGCTGAACTGTTGCAAGATGGCAGCTAATGCCAACCAGCTTCTACGAGCTGATGAGTTTCAAGATTTGAAGACAACTGAAACCTCAACTGATGTGAAGATCAGAGAGAAAAATGATGGTGATTGTCTTACAGATGGCAGCGTTATTGTACGTAGCGAATCTTATTTTAATGCCAGTTATATTCTGAGAGATACATCCATGTACTTTGTAACTCTTTGTTATTTATGTGCAGATTAATTTCAGCACCTTAAGAAATATGTTTTCCAAGAACTACTCCAGTGTACCCACCATTTTGAAGGTTTCAATTTTATAAAAGTTAGGTCACTTTGATTTAACAACTGAACATCTTTATTTTAATGCACCACACGCCGTAACCACTCCGCGACACCCAGGATGTGGAAGTTGCAGTGTGTGCGTTGAGGCTTTTATTTTCTTTTTATTTAGACATGTACAAAATTCTGTGCTAGGCTGATTTGCAGTTTGGCTTGTGTATAGTACACTAGGTATATAGTTAGTATATGGTTGTACATTTTATTGAATGACTATGCAGTGGTTCTCCAGGCCAGCCTTTTTTTGTTTCTGTGTGTGATTGAAGTGGGTTAGTCTTGCAACGTGTCTTTACCGTAGTTTATTGGCCACTTTCTTGTGGATAGTGAAAGGTTCAGGGTCATACACTGATATTTAGCAATTACAACAAGCCACTATAAAGTATCTTGAGATTACAATCTGTTCTTGTCTACCTTGTTAGCTTTTTCGAAGAGTGCACGTCACACAGTTAATGTGATTTGAGATTAGAATTGAGCTAAGTGATTAAAAAATTGTTGAAAATAATCTAATTCGCCTTGTAGTGTCGTAATGCGTACAACAGAAAAATATTTGTTTTAATTTTTTATTATATTAATTTTATTTAACATTTTTATAAAGTGGACCACATTTAATTAACTTAAAATGTAATGTTTTTTGTAGCTTAATGTAATTTTTTACCACATCATTTTCAGTATTTGTCAATTGTTGACGGCCACTAGGGAAACACCTGCAGCTGTTAGACAAGAGTGATACTGCGGTGGTTCGCTATTGCCTTTTGCAGGGTCCAACACAACACCCAGTGTAGGAGGCCTATGCTCAAGTTTTCAGTCACATGTGAGTTGGAAGTTGAGTGGTGTTTATCAGGTCATGGAGAAACGTTCTTAATTTGAAACCTAATAGACAGAGAAGCCATACAGTTGTGAAACAAAAAACTTTTTGTCTGTGGCATGATAAACATCACTCGCTTCTGAGCAACGTGTGACTGAAAACTCTAGCATAAGCCTCCTGAATCCAGCCAGATAACATTAACTTTCACTTTCCCGACTGGAAATGGAACCTGGGACCCTTGGCTCACTGGCTAAGAGTTTTTACCACTGAGCTAAATGATCAGACCTATAGGGGTCTCCATACCTAGGTTTCAGCATATTACTGCTATTCTTTTTTTTACGAAACTTTTACGCACTTGTGTATCTACGAAAGAACACACACTTCAAACTATGTCGCAATAGTTTTAATTAGGCGTGTTTATTAGAAACATTATTTTCGGGCCCGTCAAAATGGCCAAAAGTGGGTTTTCCACACTGCTGTATCTGGAAAAATAATGACCGGTTTCGAAAAACACAACTATAGAAACAAGCATTAAGACTTTGAACTATGCTTGCCACAAATAAAATAATGTGATCACCGCTAGAAGTCTCATAAGGAAAAGGACAATATTAAAGCACTGAGTGCCAGCTGAGTGGCTTGCACAGAGAGGCGATTATACATTACGTCGGTCAAAGGCAAACTTCTCTCCCCTGCCTCACATACAAACGCAACCTATCTAAGGAGGCCCCTTAGGAGAGGGAAGTTCTCGACTGGCATGTGGACAGTGTTATAGTGTGTCAGGCATATTGTTTTTTAAGTGAAATAGCTCAACTTATTCGTTTCATGTTTGTCTACGAAATGAACACACCTGAAAGTACAGTTGTATAGTTTTAAAAATTCAGCATGCAGGTTAGAAACATGTTTTTCAGGCCTCTCAGCATAGCTAAAAACAGCATTTTTAGACTGCTGTAACTCAGGAAATACCACCTGAATTTGTAAACTAAAGTTATAACTAGCACAGTGTGCCAATGTGGGTAAGGTCGCCACATACGAGAGAACGTGGGGTGATGTCGGCTCAAACAGCTCTGCCATGTGTGCCTGACATTGGACGAGGCGAGATTAGATCAGGGTTAGAGCAGGTCGAGGGATAGGAAAATGTCCCAGGGAAAACAGTCTAACCAGTGGTGATGTCTGCCACGTGTACAACATGTGGAGGTCAGGACTAACCTACCGAGAATCTAACGTTGTGTATTATGTTGGTAGGATTGTGACCTGATGATTACACAGTCGTAGCCATTTCAAGGGTTATTTGTTTTAATATTTTTGATGGTCGGATGCAGCATGTTATTTTTTACGTTGTAGGGTGAACTGGGTGGGGAATATAGGTACATTTAGAAAAAAGTAATGGATAATGTTCAATATACATTTATCTTTTACGGTTATGTTGAATTTACAGTAGTGCAGTGAACACAAGGTGGCATTAAAAATCACTATATTATGTACAGCAGTTTTGTTTCCACACCACAAAAAATACTGAAACATAAATAGTTCCTTGCTACTACATACTAACCTAGAATAACAGCTATTGATGTTTACATTTTTTTGTTTGTAATGTTTTTTAAGTACTCACTGGCATCCCCAAATGATAAACTAAAGTTTAGTAAAATTAATAAATGCTATGTCTACCAACTCACAAGTTTCACCAACGTTTGGGCAGAAAATTATATTCAGTTTTCAGATTTGTCGTGTCCATGACATGAATAGAATAGAAGTACTTTCTATATGGAATTCATGTTGTGTCCGTGTTTTTTGTCGCTTTGATGTGTCAGAAGCTGCGATACTGATTGGCTGACAAGTTTTGTTATTCTCGTAACACACTTCATGTTGCGTCTGTTGCTGTATTGTGATTCCAGCATTGTTTGACTTGGTTGATAATGAAATGCAGCTTGTCAGTTCTTAAATTGTATATGGTTCTTAACAAATGTATTTAACATTTTATACTAAACATCATGAAGAATAATGAGAATTTAGTAAGTCCAAGAGTATGTACTGAGCAAAGATAGTCAGCATATGCTCATAAACACAGATTTTCAACACGTTGTGGGAAGTTACTAGATTAAGGAATTGTTTTTGGTATGTAAGGGAGATAAAACTATTATTTTCCTTAGGCCTAGTTTAAACATTTCCCTTGTATAAGTATTAAGGATTAAAATGTATTACTCATACCAATTTTTTTTATTTGGATTAGTGAATTTATATTAGTAACAATAAGCTTCATAGGGTGTAGTTAGTTAAAGTATTTTTTTTTTTTTTTTTTTTTTTTTGGTAATCATCATTATGTGAAACCAATTGCATTGTATTTTATGCTTCAACGTTGATGATTTTGTTGAAATTTTACAGAATTATTTTGATAACCATAATAGTTTAGAGACAGATGGCAGCGCTGAATCAGTCACTGGCTCTGAAAAAGCAAATCAAGAATGCATCATCAAGTTGCTGAGAAAGGTTAGTAGATTTTTTGAAGCCATAATGTTGGTATGACTAAATTTAAGTACAAAGGGAAGATATGTCTGTAGTTTCAAAACTGTTCTGAATGTGTTATATTTTAATATTTAAATCTTATCTCATTTATTGGTAGGCCTGCGCACAGAAGGCTGTGATCGTTCAGGTCAGTAAGGCACTCGAACTGTGCAAGTTGTCTCCCTCCAGTACAACCGAAGAGCGAGTTGAAAGTGAAAGACTTCTTCTTTTGGCTAGTAAGTGTGTTCCCAATATATGTGTCCATTTTTCCATTAATAAGAAGCAGCATCCATTAGGGTTAGTGTTGATGTGGTCGGACCACTTTTTTTCCACCATGAGGACCTGGGTTCGATTCTTGGATGGAGTAGTTTCTGATTTAGGCTGGAGGGGCAATGACAGGCCTCAACTTGTAAAGTTTTTTAAAACAGTACAAACCTTATATTTATTGTTTATGTTCTGTCAAGTGAAGATAATTTGGAATGCAGAGTGTTATCGAAAATTTGGAACTTTCATTCTACGTTTCAGGTCGATAATAAAATGCATAATTTTTGTATTTGAACCGCTAGATTATGTTAATCCCAAATCTCCATGTTTAGTGATTGAAATTGTTGTTGGTCCAATTTTAGATCAGACCCTTAAAGCTCTGCTCAGGGAAGTTGACCGCTTGAAGGACTGTGGTCCAGAGTGCAGCACGAGTATTAGCAAGGGAATGTTGTTTATGAGGGATATCACCCTCCCGCTGACTACAGAGTTTGTGAACGCAGCCAAGAAGGAAGCAGGTGAGGCGACATGGCATTGTAGTGTTGTGAATGTGTTGTGGTTCTTTGATGAAGAGAGCAATAGCTTACAGACTAACTAACTTTGGTGAGATATGACGTCTTCCAAGAGATTCTATTGGCTCAGTCATGTGATACTTATGGTTGACTGTAGGCTTATGAATGATTACTGCAGAAGTCTTAGTGTTTGCATTTTGTACGTATTTAAATTTAAGTTTTAAATAATTAATTCATCAGTTCATCCAGGTCTTCATTCATTTGTCAATTCATTCATTCATGCATCTCTTTATACATATGTATTTCCATATATGCAAATCCATACCAGTGGCGTAGAGTAATATTTTGTTATGGGAACGCCAGTGTCTCTTTTACACTGAATCACAAATAGTTAAACAGTGATCAGGCGGTTTCTTTCCCAGGAAAAAATTTAAAATGTTAAGTGAAATGATAATCCCTGTTTTGACTTATTCAGCATGATTTTTACTGTGTATATCAAATAGCATTTTTATTTGCAATGGAATTTCGTGACATTTTGTATTAACGTCTGCGTCTAATGATATGTTTAAAGGTGACAGCCTAGTTTCCATGTATAAATGCTCTCGTGTTCATGTTTTAGCAAGGATTCGAACCAGAAGGTTTGTAGTTGGAAGTCACTTTAGCGCTTGTAGCTACAAAGATTGCGTACAAGAATCTTTAAAGTAAAAACTAATTAATAGCTATTATTTAGCTAAAATAAAATGTGGTCTTTAATTTCCACATGGCAATTTAGCTATCAATGTTTATACTTTGATCTTGTTTTGTTGAATGCTATTAAATTATTAAATATAACTATTTTTAACCACATTTTTAACATTTTAATAATTTATATTAGTTTAACACGACTTTACAGATATTTTTGTTTTAGTTTGAACTTTAACTCTGTAACACTAAATTTACAGCCCTTTAATATTTTAACTTAAATTTTTACAGTATTAAAAGAAATTTGACACACAAAATATATAATAAATTTGCATATGCAATTCACATTATTGAATTACTGTACAGTAAAATCCATATTTTAAAACCCCACAGTTCTTGAGGAATGGGTTGTTATAGAGAGGTGGTTGTTATGAAAGGGGTTGTTACAACAATTCCAACCTTCTGTAATTTATTTCTCTGCTAACATGTCTGTTATATCCTAGTCAAGAAATCTAATAAATTTGTGCATGGTATTGCAATAGAAGTAATTTTTACCAGACGAGTGCTTCACAATTTCATGAGTCACTACAACGGACGAACCACGTTTCCTAACGTGATTACTTCAACTGAAGGGTAAGTAGTTGGAGATAACTGCACAAAGATATTGAATCTGAAAACCACTTGTGACAACCACCCCGCACTGGCCCTGACAAATGAGAGACTAGTGTTTACAAAGTCCCTCCCTCTCCTGTTACACAGTTGCCATTTATTTTGGTATATGGCTTCTTATGCTGCAGAGAAAATCATGAAATCTAAAGGGTAAACTGAGCTCACACTAACTTGCTACTGTCGGAGGACAGTTGGCAACCCAGTGGCACCACTGAGGAGGGGAGGGGGAGAGAGCAAGAGAGCAGGAACCCGAGAAGGAAAGAGGATATCGTCTGAACACTATAATCTCAGTATGCTGGTGTTGCACATCAAAACAATATGAAGAAAGGTAATTGTTTGCACAAATTTCCCTTTACCCCTCTTCACGCATATACATACAAGCCCCTAAAACCACACGCCCGGCCAAGCTCGCATTGCTCAGGATGGAGGAGACGAGAGGAGAAGGAAGAGAAATACAGTGGATGACAAGCCAGTATACTAAATACCAGAGTAGATTTTGCATTAACGTGTGCAGAATTAACAGGATTAAAAGTTAAATATATTTATAACATTAAGTGAGGCAACGATTAGTGATGCTACGTCACTGATTCATACATCCAACCATTCATACATCCTTTCATAATACATCTATTCAAAAGAGGGAGGGAAGAAAGTAGGAACGGTAGAAGGATTGAAGGGAAAGGGAGAAAGAGAGACTGGGAGTGAACGGTGTAAAGGAACATTATTAATATAGTATGTGTTTTTTTTTTTCTTGCAGTGAATTTCTGGTTCGTTTGCTTGGCCATCCACCGAGAGTATGTCGTATCAACAAGTGCCACACACGAAATAGGAAATGGTGGATTGTACTTTGCTGGCCCAGTCTTTGTTCCAGATCTCGATGAAAATTTTAAATTATTTTTAAATGTGTACAGTTTACGTCTGAAGCAGGCCAAGCTAGAACGCAAAAAGTACAAGGTATGACTACGTTTTATTCTTAACTTCAAATCATTTCTCAGCAAATGACTATTTTTTGTACTTTTCTTTGTTGAAAACTTTGTGTAAATACAGTAACTAATCCCTTCCCTTACAAATTAAATTACATAATTTCCATCTAGAACCTTACACACACTCACTCACTCACTCATGGACGAAGATGATGTTATTTCACTAAATACACAAGTAACCCAGGATGATAAATTTTCAACCACAAAAACACTCTAAGCCGAGTTACACGGAACTGTATTTATTTTAGTGACATTAGCCAGGGTTAACTAGGGATAATAAGGGAAGAGGTAGGGTAAATCATAAGTGTGTTATAACAGTCATATTCCGTAACGTGTCGAGCATATCTTATGTCCTCTGTGTGTGTGTGTGTGATGCATGTACAGGTGAAGAAATGCAAGATGTTACCGAGCAGCTCAAAGTTGAAGCTCAGCAAAGTGAAGATATTCTTGCCGCCAAGCACCACCACACACAGCTCGTCATTCACGCTGGTCGGCAGCCTGGAGCTGGATGTGTCTGTCATGAAGCAACACGCCTGGCCACTCACTAAGGTACACAGAGATGTTGTTCTCTTCAGCACATACTACATAAATCCAATGAACAATTTTGCGTAGGGCCTAAGTCACAATCCTGTTTTTGACTCTCATAACTGGTGTTAAATTTATAATGTAAAGTTTGGTTTGTATAATACTGTAGTGTTACTGAATTTGAAATAAAAAATTGTTAAATGTGTGAAATTTTTTGGAAAAAATTAGGTGTAATTTTTATACATATCTTGGCATAGCTCAGGTTACTGTTCTACAGTTTGAATAATTTAATTTATGTAAATTTGTTAAGTTTCATTTTTAACGGATAAAACAGTTTTATGCACATTTCGACTTTGGCATGCCATTATACAAAAAATATAGAAGGCAAAAAAGTTCACTACAAAAACGGAATGTATGTCTACAAAGTGAACAATACCTCGTACTAGCATGAAAATAATTGAAACAATTAAATGTCAAACGCTGACCAAAAGTCTCCACTCATTGTCTTTTCCGCCGCCATTGTTGTACGTTGTACTTTCAGGTGACTGCATCGTCGCCCCTGTCAGGCAGCGTTCACATCAAAGTTGACCCGCACCTTTGCTCTGTCGAGGTGAGGAGGTCCGGCTTCTTGTCTGTGCTGGAGGAGGTGGCAGGTGGCCCGAGGCTGTGGCATCACAGGTGGTGTGACCTTGACCAATGCTCCCTCAGCTTCTGGAACTATCCCTCTGAGAAGATCCTCGGCAAGGTGAGACAGGATGCTTGCTGTGTCAACATGATATATGTACAGAAGAAACTCATTATAACAACAATTTTTTAAAATATATCATGGACTTTGTAATTATCCTGTAGTTAAAGGATGACGTTCTTGTGCAGGTTATGGGTACGAGAGGTATTGAACCTCCAGATGTTGTCAGTTGGGGTGAAGGTGACCACAAAATTTTAAAATGTATGTCATAATGTTTCATTAATTGTCTTTATTGTAGCTTATATGTCATAATGGTTGATCATTTGATGAGATGTTCCTGTAAACAAAAAAAATTACGATACTACTTTGACACGTGTTCAATTTTTTTGGGTCATTTTCTTCACAATTGATGGCATTGATAGTTGTGTGTCTGAACATGGTGTGTACCACAGGTTAGTGTAGGAGTCGCTAGTTGTCACATCAAGCCCTTCTTGTAAGCTGACCCAGAAGAATAACTTTATAAGTGTGTATTATTAGCAGGGAGAAATCAACATGTGATGTTGTGGTGTTTTGCTTCTACCCTACCTGCTCTTTTGTATAATGTAGTGTCGTGGTTCCCACTACAAACCCTTACATTGTGCAATTGAGTTTAGACACACACTTAGGGCATGCTGGATGAGACCATATGTGATAACTGTATAAAGATTATCTCTGGATGTATGATTGTTTACTGTGATCATGTATGGATGGTAGAAAGAGAGAGAGATATTTTGGTCAGCACTTAACATCAATGTCTTTAGCGCTGGTGAGGGGTGATATGAGGTGAGTATGTAGCAGTACTGGAATGAAAGGGCAGGGGAAACGGAAGATCCCTGAGAAAACCCGCCGACCAACAGCATCTTCCGACACGATTCCCACATGCGAAAATTCGGGGACCGACCCCGCCGAGAATTGAACCCGGATCGTCTTGGTGAGAGGCGAATGATCAAACCATTCGGCCACCGCGGACTCCGTGGATGATAGAAGTTGATGGCGTAACTCGAAAGGGAAACAACTAAAAATCCCCAGTTTTGAGTAAAATGCATTTGAAAAGTTTGTATTTTGCTGGAAAAATCTGTTAATATATTTGGTTGATGTTATTTTAAAGCAAAGGCACAGAGGAAAAAGTGTACTGTCTAGTTTTTGTTAAGTTATAAATTATCACATTTAAAATTAAACAAACAAAATGCTAGATCTTTACTAGCAAACAGAATACATTCTATGTTATTGAAACAAGCCAATTTCCATGTTTATTCTCTTCCAACTGTGTAAAATGCGCTTCTGTCTGTCTATTGGTGTACCGAACTCAAACAAGCCTTTTAATCCGGACCATTGGAAATGTTTATTGGAAGCACATGCACACTGTGTGGTTTCAGCCGGCACTGAGATGCGTGGACTTGAGAAAATGTACCAG
This sequence comes from Medauroidea extradentata, assembly GCA_003012365.1. Lineage (NCBI taxonomy): Eukaryota > Metazoa > Arthropoda > Insecta > Phasmatodea > Phasmatidae > Medauroidea > Medauroidea extradentata. The sequence goes on along the minus strand of PNEQ01000560.1, from coordinate 122,608 downwards.
CCCTGTTGGACCTGCACCGAGAGAGTTGTGCTCTCGGCCGCACGCCTTCCTCGTGTATGTTGGTTCGCGAGAGTTCATGTCAGAAGTCACCAGCTCCATCGTTGGCAAGGAAAGGTATCACAGTTTTGTCTAGTGTTTCATATAGCTTTTATAAGTTTTCACAATTCTTTGGGCACTTAACTGTTTACATAATGCACTATCACTTGTATTACAAGACAGAGTTTACTTTACAAACAGTTAAAGCCCCACTTGGTAGTTTACAGTGATTTTCTGTGTGTGCATATAGACACACACATAGTAAAGTACCACATTAACAAACTTCGGCGTTCCGAACATTTCACTCAAACGAACTATTAATTCAACAATGACAACAGGTTATGTGTTTTAGTAGCAGCGGTGTTCGCTTAGTTAAATTTTTTAGCGTTGTTCGATTGGTTAATTCGTTCCCGAGTGCACGTGGTACACTGGAAGGTTGATACCCACCTCTGAAAACTTAGTACACTATTCTGCTGTGCAAAACATTGAAGTAGATTTAGCTAAGGAAATCACAAATACGAAAAATCTGTCATCTGTTCACAATGATCTTTCCAATATTTGAGTTTGTATTTAATGCAGTATAATTTACTTCAGTTAAATGAGTTACCTTTGTGAACTTGTAAAATTAATTTAAGTGTTTTAGAAGGGATCACATGATTTTTTTGATAGCTTTTATTATGCAATGTAATGTGTTAAAACTGAAATGTTAATTTTTTTTTTACATTGTCATATTTAGGCATACTCATGTTTTAAAATTGAGTTTTAGATAATACTGCATTAAAGTAGTTCATACTTTAATTTTAGTAAAATATAAACTTAAAATTTATGCACAAAATGTTAAATTCATGCATTTTTTTTTTTTTTTTTTTTTTTTTTTTTTTTTTTTTTTTTTTTTTTTTTTTTTTTTTTTTTTTTTTTGGAAAACACAATTTCATTATATAGAACTTCACTAAACAAATTAACAAAATTGTTGGTCGCCTGAGATTTGTAATAGTAAAGTATACATATTTTTATTTATTTATTTTTATGCTTTATTTTCATATTGAAGAATTCCTACATTTTTAATCTCGCACAGTTTTTGTACCTAATTTTTTTTGTTGCAATAAACCTCTTAGTTTTCAGATTTTTGCATGCAAAGCATCACCAATTTTGCTATGGAAATAAGCCAAAATCCAGTCAAATATATTTTTTTGTATGGAAGGTCGAAGAATGACTTGATGAATTGTTCATCATATGACTACTCTTATTCTCGAATTTTTTCAAAGAATTATATGTAAACAACTTCTGAATTTTTTGCACCAACATGAAAAAACTATGTAGTTAACATGGCCTTAAATTGATAGGTGAGGTTCATTTTAGAACCATTATTTTGACTGATATTACAGCAAATACGTACAATACACAGAAATAAAATTTTAACAAATAAATGTTTGACACACATAAAATTCGGTAAAGAAATGTAGTTAATGTGTAAAACATTTTGTTGTTTTCTAGAAAG
>PNEQ01000560.1:23271-120074 GCA_003012365.1 Medauroidea extradentata | reverse complement strand
AAAACTATGTAGTTAACATGGCCTTAAATTGATAGGTGAGGTTCATTTTAGAACCATTATTTTGACTGATATTACAGCAAATACGTACAATACACAGAAATAAAATTTTAACAAATAAATGTTTGACACACATAAAATTCGGTAAAGAAATGTAGTTAATGTGTAAAACATTTTGTTGTTTTCTAGAAAGGAATGTACAGTGGAACTTCATTAATACAAACCCTGTTAATACAAAGTTCTCATTAGTACAAAGTGATTTTTATTCCCTTTGGGATGGGACAAGAAATGAAAAAAATTACTGTAATGTTTGTTAACAATTTTATTTATGCATTAAACCATGCAATATCAAGTTCTGAAGTAAAATGAAGTAATCATGTTGAAAATACTAGTTGATTTGTGGTGATAAACAGAGTGACCAAAATTTTAGAAACTTTTCAAGGTTTTAGTGAACACCTGATAATACAAACCTCATTATTACAAAAACCAAAATTTTGGTCCCTTCAGGTTTGTATTAAAGAGGTTTGACTGTACTTCATTCTTTGAATTTTACATTCCCATTGAAAGAATGTTTCATAGATCTCATGTAGTAGGTAGTTGTTAAATGTATTTTGCTGTTGTTCGCAAGCTAACAAGGATGGGTGGTAACTGTGTTACGCTTGTTGCAGGCATATTTTCTCTGCAGACTCAAAGAAGGAAATGGAAGAATGGTGCAATCTACTGAATAGCGTTGTTGCTGCAATAAAGCTCTGGAGTGGTCCGGAAGCATGAATACTAGTTCCTATGTCTGATCTTTACACTGCCAAAGATATGAACTACAGTGAAATTTATTTTTATATGTTATTTATTAAAGTTTTAACATTTGTTTTAATACCAGAGTATAATAAATATTACAGTTTGCAATATGTGGAGTTTATTTATTAGCTTTTACTACAATAAAGCTGTAGAAAATAATTTGCTTGTATGTATGAAACTGTTACAGAGACAGAGGCAATTGTTTTGTATTAACTACTGTGTGTGTACCTAGCAAGGGAATTCACAGTGGCCACATGACCTTGAATTGACAAAATCTTTGAATGCCTTTGAATACTGGAACTCCATGAAAGGTCCTTGTTTTTATCTGCCCTTGATATTTTTAAAAATTTCTGGTATTTTAATGAATGCTTTAAGAAATGTTATTTTTCGGGATCGTTGGAAGTGGAAAACTACGCATACAGTGATTTTATTATGATTGATGGTAGTTTGAATTCATTGGTGTATTTTTATTACCAGTAAGAAACATAAGGTACATTCAGTATTTGCTTCACATATAATGTTTGTATGAACTGTGAAAAGTAAAAATTTTTCTATGCTTACATTTATAGGAAAGTCATTATTTCTGGAAAAAAATTAAATTTGGCCAAAAAGAAATTATTCCTATGTTAAACCCTTTATTATGCTGCGGCTTTTTGATCTAACATTTTTGAAGAACAATTGGTAGACAATTTGAAAAATCGTGACTCGCAAAATAATTGACAATTATGTATTTAAATTTAAATATGTACAGTACATATTTACAATAGATCATGCACATGTTACTGTGTTATCAATAACTCAAATCCATGTCCTGGAAATACTCCTGAATTTAGACATCTGGTGTGTGTGGCAGCATAGAATTTCACCTTGCTAGCTAGAATGTTTAGTCCTGTTACACTCCCTGTGCGTAGTACATTAGCTCACGGTGAATCATTTGCTACCACCATCCTGAATTAACATAAATTTAGTAATAACTTTAATAAGCAATTCTTTGTACGCTTGGTCACGATAAGAAGCAGAATGTAACACTGTTGACAATTTAAGTACTGTAGGTGTAACATAAATTAAATTATTCCATTAGATTACCCTAAATTGAGAAATTACAGAAATTAAATCTTTACTGATGTCCTTCATGCAATCCCTCAACTAAAATTAATGAAACATTTTCTTTGTTACCGATATGTATTTTAATACCCTTATGGTCAACTGTATAAAAATTCATAAATGCAAAACAAACAGTATAGCAAATGTTAAATTAATCCAAGGTGGTGGTGAATGTTCAGTTTAAAAACCGAGTTATTAAACGTGATATGTTGATGGTAGAAAAAAAAATTGCTGACTACAAAACTGTGCCATCTGTCAGACAAAGTGCTCTTGATAGTGGAATAGGCTGTAAACCTCCAGATCATCTACATTTTGTAAATTGGTATGACTTTTTAAAATAATATTCTGTATTTGTACAGTATTTCCTACCCAGTGTTTCTTGAGGGTTTCTCCTGTATGTTGCTGTTTGTTAGCTCGAGACCTACACTAGTAGCCTATGGACATTTTCAGAGTGTTACCTATAGTAGCAACTAAAATGTTTATTCAGGAACTTGAAAAAGGGTTTTTTCCAAGCACGTATCACATTATTATCTATATCACTTGGTAATAAAACTACAGTATACTGCGAAAGCTTAAAGCAACTCTCCGGCAAGTTGCAGACGGGAAGACTGTGCGTCAGTTGAGCGTCTAGCTTGTAGACAAGATGTGGCACGCAATGTGCCACTAATATTCTGCGTTAGTACCCATGCACTACTACAGGGCTGCCACCAAGTTCATTTCCAAAATCCTGTAATATTTCCAACTTACATCTACGTACTTTTCCGAAGTATTTTTAGAAGATTCTCGCTGTAGAATTTTGATAGTAAAAATAATATGTATAGTAAATTATTATAGTACTGTGAAAAATTTAGATGTTGTACATGAAACTATCTGCTGTTAATGTTTTTTTACAGACTGAACTATTTTCTAACAGGTTTCGAAAAATAGTAGTAAAACTTTCCACCCGTTTTCCTATTTGGAAAAATTTGTAGATCGAGTTTACAGAAACTAAGAACATGTTCAACCAGCTACTTATTGTTGAAAAATAAATGTATCTGCATAAGTTTATTTATGAATGAGACGTACTAAGCTTGTATCATGGCACCTCACGTAAAATGTAATTACCAGTATTTCAGAGATACAAACTATTACAGATTTTCCGTAATTATTACGGATTTAATCACACAGTTACGGAATATTGCTGATTTATTACGGAAACTAGGCTTTGTGATGAGAGGCAACGGGAAAATCACGTATCTAGTATGCGTGCTGCATAAATGCAGTTCGTAAACATCACGTGATTGCGCAAAGAACTGAAATAGTCAGTGTGCGCATGACCTGATAAAACAGTGAACTAATTCTCGGGGGTTCCATATAGTTATAGGATGGTATTTAGTGTATGGTACGATAAAACTAGTACATGTTGTTGGACTTTTCGTTCGTTGGCTACACACTGCACGGTAATTTTAGTACGCTAGGTTGGGTAACCTGTATTGTTTTTGTTTCTGTACCGTAAGCCTTTTTTTTTAATCAAAGCTCGTTTGTCTTGTTTGTAGACGTGAAAATCTTGGTGAACATGGATGTGTGAATATTTTTCATGTTTTGGTAGTGCTGTTTTCTTTTGTGCCGCTTAGAAATAAAGCGTGTGACAGACCTCAGTGTGCTTGAAAATTAAATATGGCTATTCTCCACCGGCCCAACTATTCAAAATTATGGCCACACTTGTCCTCTTCAAATGTTCCGATCGTTATGCATTTTTTAACGCAAGTACGTGTCATTTTTTGATTGCGCACTGTGATAGGGATTACTGTAGACAGCATATTGAGTCCTTGAACATACGGAACTTTTTAATGCTAGGACGAACAATAAATCTCTATCATTGCTTTTTGCTACGTCCGAAGAAACTAGTGTAACTTACGCAGAGTTATTGTTTACAGGGTTTTCTGGTTGTACATAATTCAGAAGTAGAAGTAGACAATCATTCGGGTTATTTGCAGTGTATGGCTGGTGAAACTAAACGTGAAACTGTTGAATCTTTGGTAAGTAGACCGTTTGATTTTGCTTCCGATGGGAGTACCGATTCTATTGTAGTGAAAATGTATCCGTAGTTTTCTCATTTTAAAATCAGTGACCGAAGCTACTGAACTAAATTTTAGCCTTGCTAGAAAGGTGAATAAAGTGGATCAAGTGGAGAAATTTGTTTCAGCAAGAAATTTTCAGAATACTTGGGGAAAGCCAAGCAAGCCACGAGACAATTATTATCGAACCAGGTTAAATTAAGCAAATGAAAAAAGACAGTGTTTAGTAGCTTTACTTTAAATGCTTTGAATTGAAGATTCAACATTTCATTAAGAAGGTAGGCCTTCAGGTATCTTATTGAATTTTGTAACATACCTATTCAGATTATTAATTATTTTTTTTTTAATGTTTCATTCATTTGCACAGACTTATTCATTTATTGTAGTCTGTTCAATTTTGTGTGTATAATAATATCACAGAAAAATTTTACCGCACATGATTTACGTGTATTTTTGTATTATTGTCATTACTGATGGGTGTGATTGGAGGTTGGCAGCTCTGCATTTAGCTGTTTCCACTCTCATAGATTACAAATATATATCAGAAGTGGAAACTAGTAGTTCAGCATTTAACGATTCTTTAATATTCTTCTCAACAGATAACGTGTTAGCTCACAGAATGGTTTTCAATTACATAAATTTGTTTAAATGTGTTTTTCATAACGTTGTGTACAATGATGCAACCTAGCCGGCCAGTACCCTTAATAATTGGTATATATTATGCATCAGAATAATTTGTATATTACTTATCAGAAGAAGCACTACCATGGCATACAAGAATATCTTGCTTGATTCTGGTGACAGTAATTGGCATCTTGTAGCGGAGTTGTTGAAACACAGCTTACAATCTCTTTGACCAACATGGTAATTAAATTAAGGTTTTGCTCATGGCATAAAGAACTTCTGCTTTTATCAAACTTATCTTTGTTTTCTCGTACAGGAGCAATCTTTCATGCTAATTAAAAAACTTTTGGTAAAACCTCAACATACTTACAGTTTTTTATCATCTGTAGTGCAATACACTATAAAAATGTTGTTATTTAAGCAAATTAAATTATGGCTCTTCAGTTATGAATACAATAAAACTCATTTAAGAAGTTTCCACCCTTAATAAATTTCAAAAGTTTTTACAACATCTATAAATACAATAGAAATTAAACACTTTAGAACTTTACATGGCTAAGGAGTTCAAATTTTTTAATCACTTCAGAAACATCTTAGCAATGTTTTACTATACATACACAAAATATTAAAATTTATAAATTTTAAAACATTATATTGTGACATCCTGATGAGCTGACAATTTCTTCGTGACGTACTTTACTAATTAATACTCGCATATTAAAACTAAAAACAATTCAGTGTCACAGTTTTGCAAGTAGTTAATTGAAAGTATTAACATGCTTTTGGGATACATGTATGTATTTGAAACACTTTCATAATAAAGTGCATATTCATTCATTTTGAATCTATGGGAACATTTTTTAGTAGCACAAAAGTTTAGAGACAATTTTTTACATAAAATAAGTATTGTATATTTTAAGCAATCAAAAAAACTATAGAAATCATTCCTACAATCTACTCACACACACAAAAGTATTTCATCTTAATAAGTTAACAGTAATACTGATTGCATCACATCGTCGGTATCTTGGTGTAATCTCCCCGAGTGTTTCATAGTTTTTGATCTGGGCAGCCAGTTGAGCCCGGGAGATATCTAGCGTACTGGAACTGTTTGCACTGTAGATATTTACAACACGAACAAAAGTTGTGTCTGAAGCTGCGTAGCGTGCCTGCTATAATCTTGTCTGGTTATCATTGACATCCACAGACTTAAAACTGCTGTGTCTACGTGTGGTGGGCGTCGCGTAGCCAAGGTCATCTATGTCGTCCTCCGCCTTGTGCAGGAAGAGCACGTCGATAGCGTACTGGGACAGCCCGCGGGTCTCTGGTAGCACAAAGAAAACAAAGGCGAAGCCCAGGAAGCACATGACGCCGTAGAACCACATGGTGCCGGATAGGTCGAGGTAGTAGTCGAGATCGACGAAGGTCTTGGTGACGACGAAGGCGCTCAACCAGCTGGCCGCCCCTGTCAGGGAGCTGGCAATGTTGCGGTAACGCTGAGGCACCAACTCCCCTATCAAGATGCCAGACACTGGGCCCAGTCCCACGGAGTTGCACACGATGTAGACCAAGATGGCGGCCAGCGGGATCCAGCTGAGAGCCGAGCTGTGTGTGCAGTCAGACTCGTAGAAGTAGAAGAAAGAGCCGAGAGCAGCTAGTGACATACCCATCACAAACTGAAAGAGAGAGAGTGGGAGAATGTGCAACATTTTTTTGAAAACACTGTACTTTAGACCTTGCAAAAATTTATGAAGATTTTTTACTATTTAGGTACTGTCATTCTTGCAATTGCCATTTGATGCGAGCATTTTGCAAGAAATTTTTATGTTTGAATTTGCTACAGTTTTTGTTTATTTGGGAATAAGCCCAAAAAGGAGGCATTAAAGTTTGACAGTAGGTTCTTAAGGCCCCTGCCAGTAGGGAATCAAGGTTAAGCTAAACTACTTCTTGATGGATCCATTTTGTATGTACGGCTTTAAAAAAAAATTATTCTCAGTAGTATTTCTGGAAGAATATTTCCACGTGAGGTACTTACCAATTTATTGTATTTCTAATAGTAATATTGAAAATATAATTATAAAATTTGTTTCACAAAAACTTAGAAAATAATTTTTTTGAAATTATTTCTATAGCAATATGTCGTTAAAAAGGAATTAATGCAGAACCCCTTGCCCGTAGAGACTCTTGATAGGGAGGCCCAGGACCTACGTGTAAGGTCAGCGTACTTGATCTCGGCTAACATACTTTGTGTTCGTCTCACTGATAGTGTGTTTTTCAAGGTACCAGCCTTAGAGTGCTTCAACATTCTGTCTATATACTTAATCAACTAGCCTACAGGATGACTCGGAAGAAGTTGGCCAGGGATAGACCAACAATGGAACAAACCAGTGTGACAATATGTAGTCTGGTGTTGTCCACAGATGCACACGAGTTTCAACTTCCACCCTGAACTACAAGGCATGTCCAGAAAGTAAGTACTGGTTTGTAAAAAAAAAGGCATAAAGTAATTTTATCCACAAGACTACTTCTTTGTACATGAAAGTGCATATCAACTTATTTTTGACATACATATTTGCCACCATTGTTCAGGCATTTGTCACAGCGGGGAATTAACTTTTGTATGTTCTCTTCACAGAAAGATGCGGCCAGTGAAGACAGCCACTGCTGAATGCCGTTTCCAGGTCATCGCTGTCAAATCGCCTTCCTCCGAACTGCCGCTTCAGTTTCAAACACATGTGGTAGTCGGAAGGTGCCAAATTGGGACTGTATGGCGTGTGAAGGAACTGCTCCGAACCGAATTGTTGAATAGTAGAACAGTACTTAACTTTACGGACGCACCTCGTATGTATCCAAGATAAGAGTGCACGAAACTAGTGACCGCAGTTTGTGCTAAATTTTGGACTGCCTTCTCTAAACAAGCTGCTGTTCATACGTCATACATCATTGTTAAAAGGAAGACATGTTGGCTAGACTTCAGTCTCTTAGTTACTGTTGCATTGTTGGGATACCAGCTGTATGCCTGGCTACATAGTACTGCATTTCATCCTTGTTTCCTTCGTCCAAGATACTGTACGAGTGAATAACCAATGATCCAACTGCTAGAGGTCTGATACATGTACGTTTGGTGCAGTAAAATAGGTTGTTCATGGTGAAATGGACACTAAGAATGTCTTGTCAAAAATGAGTATGGAACATACTGTTTGTGAACTGTGTATATAATTTTAACGTCGGATGTAAAAATATTTGTTTATAGTAAAATATATGAGTGCTTTATTTTGTTGTGTACTTACAGTGCTATTTTTATAACTATGGTAACAAACAGTGGGAAGATGCAAGGTTGAAAGAAAGGAAGCTAACATGACTTTGATAATGAAATTTACTGTAGATACTGTGAACGCCGAACATGTTTTAAGATAAGAGCATGTTATCAAATTATGGGACAATCTTGACAAGTTTCTGCTAGAGCATTATTTTTTTAACTTAAAGCATTTTTTATGTTCATTATTTCAGATGTCGTGCTTAATTTACATACTTTCTGTCCCCTTCCCCCCCTCCCGAATTTGTAGACATTTGTTATGAACATTTTTTACACTTTAATTTTAAACAAAGATAGTGCTGATGTAGCATTTCTTAAGAGTGTGGGGTTTTAGTAGTGTATTTTTTGTAAAAATTATTAAGTCTGAGATACAGAAACACAAGAGGTACCTACATACTGTATGTGAGGAGGGGCAGTTTACCTGCGAGACCATGAGAAGTTTTCTCCTGCCCAGTTTGTCAAGTATGAGACTTCCGAGGAGAGTCGCTGCCAGCTGCACACTGCCGATTATGATGTTGACCTGCCTTTCATCGACGACGGAGTGCGAACCATCCAGCAGATCCTTGGTGTATGTGAGGATGGCGCGTAGGCCACAGAAACGACTCAGCATGCGTACTGCTGCCGTGATGGACAAGGGCTTCAGGAGGTCGCTGTCACAGAAGTGCCTCATGCTCGCCCGGAACCCGAGCCCCTTGTCGCACTGCAACAGCTCCTGCCAACAGGACAGACCCAACAAAACTGCCTCAGTTACAACATTCCTGGTGTTTACGTGTAATGCAGTATGATGGAAACTTGATATCAAAACATCTAAAACAGTAGAGCTCAGTTCTTTGTGTTAAAGTGTTAGAAATATTGCCCTAAGTGGATTAGATTACTGTGGAAAAGAAGTACTTATATATTCTTAAATTCAGTATTATATAAACATAACATTAATTCGTTGCTTATAAGAACGTAAAATATTATATTCTACACTAACAAAATTTTTGGGCATACTTTAAACGTTAATCATCTGTTCAAGACAGACGGAGACATTACCAGTATTTTAAACATCTCAAATACAGAATTGCTCAGAGCTTATATTTGTTTTAGCCTGGGCATTATTTTTCCTTATAATGCTATAGGAGAGTGTAGAATCATCACTTGCTACAATTAGAAGGTATCCCATACTTTTGATGCCTCCATGAGTTAAGTTTTAATTAACTAAGCAATTGAAAATGAAGCAATGTTGACAGCACTGGAAAATTTGACAAACAAATGGTGATGTGCAACCAACCACAATAAAATAACGAAATCGGTGAAATGTTTGGACACTTACCTCTCTGTGTCTAACCAGGTTTGGTTACCAGTAGGTTTAGTAGAACTTTGATTTTACAAAACCTCATTGTGCCCTAGAATGAGCTCCTAAAACAGGGTTAGGCCTCACTGTGCCTGTAAATGACCTCGTAAAATCAAGTATGTTATCATCAAATCCAGGTTAGGTCTCAACGGTGCCTGAGAATGATCTTGTAAAATATAGGTTGGGTCTCACATTCCTTGAGAATAACCTCGTAAAATCTAGTACTCGTAAAATCGTGGTTAGGCCCCACGATGCCCATGAATGTCATAAAATCCAGTATTGGTAAAATCTGGGTTAGGCCTCACAGTGCCAAAGGATAACCACATAAAATCTGGCATTCGCAAAATCGGGGTTTTGTATTTACTGTGCCTCTGAATAAATTCGTAAAATCCAGTATGTACTCGTAAAATCGAGGTTCGGCCTCGTGCCCGATAATGATCTCGCAAAATCCAGTACTCATAAAGTCGGGGTTAGTCCTCACAGTGCTTGTCAATGACCTAGCAAAATCCAGCACTCGTAAAATTGGTGTTAAGCCTCATGGTGCCTAAGAATGATCTCGTAAAATCTGGTTTAGGACCCATGATGTCCATGAATAACATCAATTCCAGTACTCGTAACATCATGGTTAGGCCTCTTGTTGCCCGAGAATAACCTCACAAAATTCAGCACTCATAAAATCGGGGTAAGGCCTCATGGTGCCCGAGAATGAACTCGTAAAATCCAGTATTTGTGAAATCGGGTTAGGCCTCACAATGTCCATTAATAAGGGACCTCATTTTCATTAGGTACTCGTACTTGTTGCCCGAGAATGACCTTGTAAAATACAGTATATGTAAAATAGGTGTTAAGCCTTACGGTGTCCGAGAATATCTCGTAAAATTCATGACATATTCACAAAATCATGGTTAGACCTCACAGTGTCCAGAGAATGATCTCGTAAAATCCAGTACTTATAAAATAGCGGAGGCCGAGAAAGACCTAGTAAATTCAGGGTTAGGCCTCGTACGGTACCTGTATCGAGAATTACCTTGTAAAATCCAACACTCTTAAATTCGAGGTTAAGCGTCACAGTTTCTGAGAATGACCTTGTAAAATCCAGGACTCGTTAAAACCCGAGTTTCACCTCACGATGCCCATGTATGACTTCAAAAAATCCAGTACCCTCAAAATTGGAGTTCTACTGTTGAGTACTGATTTTAACGTGTGGGAAATTTGGCGGATGTTGCCACTGGCCAGCAAGTGTTTTCAGATGAATCCTGCTTCCATGATAAATTAATTAATTCAGTATCTGCTGTACAACACACTATAAGTTTACTACAACACTGAACTTTTATTAGGGGCTGTAGAGCCTCGAGTCCTTCTAATAAATAAACCCTTGCAGAGACCTAACGTGGTACAAGTGACAACAGCAGCAGTTAAGTAAAGTGAGTGTAGGTAAGCTACCTGGTACTCCGAGGTGATGTCGCAGCGCTTGCCACGTAGCCAGCAGAGAGAGTCGAGCGCCTGCTGTGTACGGGAGTGTGCCACCAAGTAGCTAGGACTCTCCGGGAACCACAATGGAAGCAGGAGTGCTGGCAGGGCGAGTACAGCACAGAAGACAGCCAGCTGGTCCCACTGTAGCCACGCACCAGCACACCAGCACAATAGTGTGCCTAGGTTGAACATTAGCACTGGCACACATCCCAGGCAGCCACGCCGGTCCGCCGATACCGTCTCGCTCACGTATACCTGCACACAGCACCCACACCTTGCAGTGTATTGTCACTAATGTAGTAATGTGTACACTAGGTCAAACTATGGTAGTCAACCCACACAATCACATGAAATGGTTATTGTGACGTGTAATATCCCTTGCAATAGTAGGATATACCTGCACCCGTGCCAGTAGATTTAAAATATGTAGGTATTGATTCATCGGCTTCTACAGTATCATTGACTGACAGTTGTGTGCTGAAGTTGTATATTTTGCTAACCGCAGAAGTGAGTAATATGTAGTATGACGCTAGGATAAGCAGTACAGAGACTAGCTCGCAATTAACACAAATTCTCTACTGTACAAATAACCGCACAGCATATGCATTCTGTGCAATCTCTCCTCCGAAAGAGTTATTAAATTCAACACTTTTGGAGAGGTAGTGCGAGAGACAGAGGTGTCAGACGAGAATGAAGAAGAAGAATCACTGACCTGAGAGGCATCAGCGACGACGGCCATGCAGACCCCGGAGAGGAACTGTGCGAGGTAGATGTGCCAGACCTCAGTGGCGGCTGCGACAAGGGCACAGGATGTGGCGAGAGGCAGAGCGACTAGCCAGAGAGCACGGCGACGTCCCAGCGCGATGCAAGGTCCTGCAGAAACTCCTCCAAGGAAGGCTCCCAACATGGCGAGGCTAGCCACCCAGGAAGCCTGGGAGTCACTGACGTCTAGAGAGCTGTCCGGATGCTGGAGTGTCTGCAGGGCGGGTGTGACATAGGCAGCACTGGCTCCACTCGCTAGGTTCACCCAGCAAGACAGTACTGCCGCCACCATCTGCCACAATACCACACTAACTTAGCACGTCTTACACAACCTAGTACGTAGTCGTGTGAACCTAGTGAAGTTGAGAGAATTTGCTAACTGGCTTCTGGGTGTGGCACTCCGCGTCTCCAAGACAGAGAAGCACCAGAGGAGTGGATTGGACGATACGGGCACAAGCCTCTCAACTAGCGGGCCGTTGGTTCGCCTTTTATGGGCGTGCTTGCCGGGAAGTACAAGTACCTTCCCCCTAAAATTCCTGGTAGTTGTACCACGGAATCAAAATTTTGTACTAAAAATTGCATAGAAAATGTTTGTTTTTGGCTGTTTTAACCTGCAGGAAATAACGTAGTTAAGACTATCGCCTACTCGTCGTGTGTTAGTGTGAGTGAGACACGGCGCCAAGGGCGATGTTGACCGGCTCATCTGGTACTGTATCGCCTCTACCACAAGACACTGAAACGGCGTGCAGTGGTATCGTAGATCACTTGTTTGACAGACACTTTCAGTGGTTATCCCGTCTTTTTATTAGTGGAAAGTTTTAAGCCAAGTCCATTGCATGCTCCTAGAGTAGTTACACACGAATCCTGTAAGTAGTTTTCCAGATATAACTGGCTGAAAAGGCGGTTTTTAAACATTTTGAGGAGCTCCGAAATAATTTTTCTAATCGACGTGATGCTTTGAAACAACTCTTCAGTCATTGTTTGGGGTGTATTTTCTTTCCATACATAGACACATTGGGCATATGTGGAATAGTTTCTCTGAAGAACGTATTTACGAACACGCTGCAACGCCTTTTAAGCACGTGGTAGGCCGCCGAATAACGTGCAGAACTTAGGCCGTTACAAGTTTATTCGAGAACTTCTCATCGTGCACAGTGGTGAATGTAAATGGGGAGGGGGAGGGAGGGCAGACTGCCCCGGGCGCCGGGTTAGAGTGGCGCTTGTGGTGCCGAAAATTTTAACTTGGGAATGTAATGTAAATGAGTGTAAAAAATATACAATAGCTAGATTATATATTTATTAATCTTGAACACAATATCATGTTATAAATACAGTAGCTATAATTAAAATAAACATTTAAAACATTGCTAAGGGTAGCTTGTAAGTACAGGTTTTATGTATTTCTTCTACAATTGTATATTTGTATGCAGTTTACGTGAGCGCAAATCAATGTAAATGAGTGTAAAAAATATACAATAGCTAGATTATATATTTATTAATCTTGAACACAATATCATGTTATAAATACAGTAGCTATAATTAAAATAAACATTTAAAACATTGCTAAGGGTAGCTTGTAAGTACAGGTTTTATGTATTTCTTCTACAATTGTATATTTGTATGCAGTTTACGTGAGCGCAAATCAACGTATGCAAGATACATTTATTACTGTTGGGTTGATTGTACTGATGGGAAATAAGACGGGAAAGGAGGGGGGGGGGGAAGCAAATCACAATTGTTGCCCCGGGTGAAGGAAATCCTAGATGTGTCCGTGATCGTGCATCAGTGATGTCCGCTTACGAATAGCACCCAAATAAAGTTAAAATCGTGTGTACGCACCATTTAAAAGCCTTCGTGAATTTCTAGAGTTTATTTCTACACTACCGGAAATGGGGAAAATGAGTGTTTTTGCAGTCTTTTTTAGGTATGAAAGTCTTGCCGTGGAATATTTTAAACCGTTCACGCATGTACAATACACCCTTATCTTCGAGATGAAGTCATAAAATGATAGGGTCGCCATTTATGTCTCAAAGAGGCGAGTTGTCGGTGAAAAGACTTACACGCCTATCCTAAAGGCGAGGGTGAAGCGTGATACGCACGTAGTATAACCCTTATCGCTTCCGCACGTCTAGACCTCGAACGAGCAAATTACGTTCACCCATGCAGCTATCTTAAGGGGTCAGTCCATCAAAAAATTTAAGTGTTTAAAATTTTTTCATAATTGTATAGGATATGGTTTGCTTTGTAAACGCCATTGCGACTATTTCTGACGTCAATGAAACTTTTTTAGCATTCACAGTTTTTGTATAATGGCATGTCAATTGTCCAAATTTACATAAAAAAGATTCTATAGTAGAGAGGGATACCAACTGTCTGACATAAATTAAATAATTCACACTGAACAACAGGTCTTGGGCTACAGCAAGACATTTATGAAAACCAGCATTGAAGTTCTTGATATTTATTTTTTAATTCTGAATTTCGAATTAAAAATTGCCAATTTTCTGACTGTGAATAGCAGGTCATTTGTTAATTGAAAATGCAATAATTCGACTAAGTTATTAACTACTGGAACCTGAATAAGAAAGCTGAGATACTCTCTCGGTTTTCCCGTCTTCTAACGTGAGACTGGTCCTAGTTTTCGTGCCGCACCGACTGTTCTTCAGCAGCCATGATACGTCATAAGCTACCCTCCACTTATTGTCTGCTCTTATCACCCTTCCCCTATACTCTAACTACATCAACACACTTCACATAAACTTGCCTACCTGTTCCAAGAAAACACACACTCGCAAATTATTCCGCGACATGTTGTTGATGCCGTGTAGTAGTACCACCCCAAATTACACTTTTCAAAAGCCATTAGCGTCTCCGAATTTACGTTCTGGTACTTGGCGCAGAAACGAGTAGGAAAGTAGAAAATAACATGGGCTCAAGCCTATCAAAATTAACGTAGCAGCCAAGAGGCTCAGAAGAGGCACAGCAATAAGGTTGACCTTGAAGCGCGCATCAAATGCCGCGTCGCCTCAACGAGCCAAGCGCTGGTCTAGCGTGTAAACATAACATTCCGCCGATTCATTTTTACTACGGGACTTCATGCGGGGACAATATCATTGTACTGGGGGATAGTCTATAGCAAAGTTCAATACACGTTTGTATCTGAGTTTCAGAGACATCTGGTGAGTACATTTTGAAGTACGATGGCAAAAAAAAAAAATTATCAGTTCGTAGCTATGTTGGAGGACTTAGCAGCAGTGGTTTTTAATGATTATGATGTATTCTTATCGTTGTCTGTTTTTATTTTCGTACATTGGCGCAATGGATGCGAGTGAAACAGTTAGTAAAAAAAACGTATTTACCTGCACATAACAACACATTTGAAGTGAATGGTAGGCGGTGAGCTTAAGGCCTCTAGCTGGCGAAGCGGTTGGTGGGTTCGCCTTTCACCAATTTGATCCGCGTTCGATTCTCGGTGCAGTCGATTAGAACTTCCGTGTGTAACCATGGTGACGGAACACGTTGTTTGACTGATGTTCTCGGGATCTCCCGGTTTTTTCGGCCCCTTCATTACGACTTTGCTACATACTCACATCACCAGTGTTGAAAAACTCGCAGTAAATTGCGGGTCAAAATGTGTTCAATTATCTTCTAAAGAACGGTTGATAAAATTTAAGTACGCTGACGATACGCCTGAAATACATGCAATACGCAGATCACTTTTGTGTTGCGGGTTGTAGGCATCAGGCGCCAGGTTGTTGATACTCCCAGCACACGCTGCTTGCAGTTTGTACTGACTGACACAGAAATAGGAAGATCCTTCTGACGTCAAGCCCAAATCAACTGGTTGTAGAAAACGCTTAGTGAAGATGCCCGCTAAATTTTACACATAGTCAACCGTATCTGAAGACTAGAAAATTATTTCTTATCAGTTGCCAGCCATGACTAGTTGAAGCAATGTAAGGATTTTAAAAGGAATGCATTTTTTAAATTTATAATTTAATATTTTACATTCTGCTGAGTATTGTTGACATCATGTGTGTACGCACGTATGACAGTGTATAAGAATGTAATGTAGGCGATTATGCATTAGTGTGTGTATGTTTTTAATTTGTACGCGTGAATGAGTACTTGTACGTGCGTCAGATAGCCTGTACCTGCACAAACTAGGCAAAATAAATAAAGGAAGGCAGGTACACGTTTATGTGTGCCGAAACGTGTGAGGATGTGATGTGATCAGCACATTCGTGATATGGTGTGTCGGAAATACGTGACAGCTATGTAAATAAGTAAAGTGAACACTATACAATATCCACCCCTTGACATTATCAAAAGACGTAAGGTCAGTGCGTCTTTCAGAACTATCCCTACATTTGTAACCATGTAACTAATTTATTGCTCAATATGTATATTCTATATTAAAGAAGGACTTTAAGACTACTATTGATTTAGTTATCATATGTGCAGAATGTAAATTTGCTAGCCCCACCTCAATTGTAATCCTTGGCACCCCATCCCATTTCCCCTACGAACTCCATCTTTCTTTCCATACATATTGTACAGTTTTTGTAACGAGTATATTCCTCATAGAAACGTTTTAATGAATAAAAAACAGCACCCCAGATAGCACGTAAGCTTGCGGCAAGTCTACAGTTGAATTGATTTAGGCTTGCCATTACAAGACCTATTTGGTAAGTTTGATTCAAGCTTGAGTCAAGCCTATGTTTTACAGTTGTATCGTGTCTTGTACGAGACAAGCTTGCTACAAGCTTGCATCAACCTTGCATCAGGCTTTCCTGGCAAGTTTGCTGCAGGCTTGTCGCGTGGAGACTACTTAGCTTGATTCAAGCGTATGACTTGATATGACAATCTTGCTGCAAGCTTGCAGACTTGTCATGGCAAGCTAGATTCAAGCTTGAATCAAGCTTATTTAGCTATCAGGGACATAAGGGAAATACTCAGAGGAGAGAAACACACCTCAAACATAGAAAACTTGGTGCTCGTACGAGCCTGTCGAACACTGAGGGATGGCCCTTAGACGGTGAAACGAAAGAAATACGAAAGGTGCGGGAAACGGGAGTACCCTGAGAAAAGTAGCAAGTCAACGGCGACGACCGACACTTAAGGCGCTTACGAAAACGCAGTGTGTATAATCTATTCGGTAGTGTTGATAGCGTGATCAGTTTTACTCATTTGTTAGGTGGTTAATTTTTTTTTTACCTTACGAAAACTCCAAGAGTTGTACGTTGGCGGTCTATTACAAAAATGCGGCAAAATATGCAGAAGATGTATGTTTCAGTCACATCTGGCAGACCTGTATTATCAGACCAAGCTCGGGCAGTGCAGAACATCGTCTGGTGCTGGTAGGCATTCAAAATACTTATACGGCATTGCAATTGTGTACTAGTAACGTAAACTGTACAAATATGCTAGAGTTAACCTCCGATAATTTACATAGCAGTAAGAGATTACAAAATAAAAGTTCTCTCACACATAACCATTGCTTATTGCATTACTCGAGAGTTTTCTGCAAATAAATTTAAAATGTAAAATAAAAGTATCATATGTTTGGAGGGCTCTAAATAATTATATAATTTATAAATATCTCTATACAAGGATTCGCGTTATTCTGGTGGCACTGTTACTTGACAAACTCCTCCCGGTTTCCCGTCGAACAGAACTTCCGGCAACGTGTTCTTTGCTCAACGTGCAATTACAACAGCGTTTCTATCATGTATACACACAGGAGTCTGTGTTTGCTTGTTTTTTATGCGACCTTCTTGACTTTTGTTTGCTGGCGTCTATCTACCCTACTCCTTGAGCAGGATAGACCTGAGTATATCCGGCGAAGATATCATGTTGAATATTTAGAGTTCTCGGACGGAGGTGGACTGTACTCGCACGAGGTTTACGTACGAAGATTATTTATTCATATTATATTCTTGTACATAAATGTATAACTTTATGTTATGTATAACCTTATATCATGTTTTTTATGTTATAACTATATATTATGTTAACTCTATGACATGTCCAATATCTTTGTACAACATGTGCAGAAAAGATCATAAGGATGCAATAAAACAAACAAACTCTACAGCAATTTCAACTGTATCGAGTAAGGTTTCCCACATGCGGGAAATTAACTGTTCCGCTAGGAAGGTACATATCCCATATCGACCTGGTAGGAGTTGAGCATCCTAAGCACAATTCCACCGCGGCCCCGGACAGCTAGGATGTAGTATTGTTACGTCACTCACCTGGGGCAGAAACCTCGGCTGGACGTACTTGATACTGCCCGACCTGGAGAAGTGTGTAGGTGACCATGAACATCTGTGCAGTGACTTCTCATTCTTCTCGCCACACACATCGGCACTCAGTGTCAGGTTGCCCACATACCATGTAGACATCTCTGCAACAATCACCCCCGTCATTATTATTGTACTTATACGAACATGCCCCCTTTTATATAATTCCATGTGTGACTGTATATGCATTTATGTACCATTCATCCAATAGCGATGAGACTAAGAGTTGTGCGTATAGCCGTATGTGTGTGTGTGTGTGTGTGTGTGTGTGTGTAGTTTTTCTTTGGTTGAGAAGTAGCGGGAGGGGGAGGGGTTGGCAAAACTGGGCAGAAATTAAAACGGGGTACCCAAAATTTTAGTTTAAATATTTATTTTAAATATGTTTCTAAGGCTTACATTTTGCACTATTAAAAATTTTTCAAAAAACGTTTTGCTTCAGAAATTTTAATAAAAAACTTAAATAATAACTTTTAATTTTACTATATGTGTTTATTGTTGCTTATTTGGAATTTGAGATGTCGAAAAGTTTTAACAAACTTTTATTAAAAGGTTTATTTTACTTGTTTAATTTTGGGAGATAATTTTGTTCTTGAAAATGTATTGAAAACAAATTCACAATTTTACGAATTACGTAAGATAATTTCGAGTAGTTAGACTGGACCAAGTGAACCAAGTTAGGGAAGTACTACGCGACTCAAATATGCATTAAATTGAAAACTACACGAGCAAAGTAGCGGGCAATAGCTAGTTCAATATAATAGCAGTTCCTTCAACTATCTTATGGTACAACATTTATCGTCAGTATGAAAATGTTATATTTTTACTTTAACACTTGCTACTGATGTTTTTTTTTAATTTATCTATTCCTAACCGTATAATATGAACTGCCAGGAAAATTTAGTACTAATGCTAAAATAAAAATTTAGTTTGTTGTTTGCCAAATGAATTAAATTTTTTTAAAAACTGAAATACTTCTACTACCGATTCACAAGTTAACTTTATGAAGCAATTTTATAAATGTCGAACTGTACACCATGTCACATTCTGCATCTTATATCTTGGTCAAATACACAGATACAAATAGCAATAAAATGTTATTAATAAAAATATTTTAAATCGTGTTGGCAGGAGGTATTCTGCTTAAGGGTACCGCATACCTGCGAGTTATAGGTTCAGTAGTGATGGAGCTATAAGGGTGAGAGTGAAGCGCACATCAAATGCTGGATCGCAGCAACGAGACGAGCCAAGTGTTGAGCTAGCGAGCAAGATTCCCACAGAACCATTTTTGCTATAACCGTAAGATTATGTTGGTAGAAAGTCTGTGACAAAGTACACTGTACGTTTCTATCTGCGTTTCACATACATCCGGTATGGCTGTCTGAAACGGCTATTCATAGCTTTGTTGGACAGCTTTGATAAAAATAGTTTTTTTTTTTTTTTTATGAGCACAGTGTCTTGAAAAATGACATTCCGCACTTGTCCGAAGTACTGTATTTTATTTCTGTACATTGGCACAATGGGTACAAATTTATTAAACGTATTTCCCTGCAAATCACTAAGCATTTGAAGATTAAGTGAGGCGGCGGCCTTAAGGCTCGGTTACAGTCGCCATATTTAGTTTGATTATTTTTCGCTAATTTGGAATTCTGAAAAGAAAAATGACTTTACCGCAAATTTTATTCACTTTGCGCTAAAGTACAAACACGGCAATTGAGCTAGTAATGTATAGTCAGGTCGCGTTCAATTGGGCAAATTATGAATATAAAAAAATTTGCCGCACAGACTGCAGTATAATTATAAGTCAGTAACGAAATCGCAAAGTCTGTACTGTAGCGGGAGGTAAACAGAATTTGTGGTATATTCGCATATTTAACGCTATTCTTATTAGAATTAAAAAATTGTGAAAAAATTTATATACAATTAAATATGGCGACTGAAACCTAGCTTTAAGGTGACCACCTTGATGGACGGACTTTGCAGGTTTGAGGTTTATATGTGCAGGATCACTGTGGATATCTCAGACACACGCATAATGCTTCATGTTGGCACTTGCCTCTAGGTGCATCTCACTCAACTGACAAGCAGTTTTCTAGCATCTATAGGCGCCTATAAACATTTACGAGGGAGGTAGGTTTACCAAAATTTCACATTTTTGGTGTTTGAAAATTTACCTGTTTTCGTGATTTTTCACAGATGTTTTTTTTTTTTTTCATGTATAAAACATGTAGGTTTTTTTTCGGACTCTCGTAATTTTGAAACTTTGACCAGAAATGCAAGCAGTTATCAAATTTGGTAAATTACGAAACCTGGTCACATGACTGTGATAACCTACCCTACTGCAGTGAGTGAATTTTCATAAGCGCTTTATGACGCATTCAGCCGTGACAGCCAATTTACGGCATAAGTTTGTTGTACCGATATGTGTCTATAAGAAATGTTCAGTATATCGTATATGCTATCATCCACTGTCCGACCTCACATTACAAAAAAAAAAATCGGGAAGAACACTTATGCGATAAAAAAAACTACCGGCTCGCAAGAACTCTAAATCCAACTCGATCTTTTCGCTGTATATACTCAGGTCACGGTCGTAGAAGAACAGGTCTGGACACTCGCCTATCTAACAATGCATTTTGCTTGACCCCCTTGTTTGGCTGTAGTTCGTTAAGTTACCGAGAATGTCGTGCTTTTTGGCGCTGTTTTCCGGGCGGTCAGACTCAAACTCCGTCCACTTTTTTCCATTGTTAAATTTATAAAGTAAATAAAGATTGCTGGAGCCTTTTCTTAAATTTGTGAACGAAGGAAATATTTCATAAATTGACAAAAAATACGTTTTGATAAATTGTAAATCTTAGTGGTGAGGAAGTGGGCGGAGTTTGAGCCGACCGCCCTAACAGCAGCGCCAAAATCCTATAGTATTGTCTTGAACTTAGTAAACTACAGCCAAACAACAAGGGGGTCAAGTTTCCAGGCGAGTGACGACCGTGACTCAGGTCTACCCTGCTCGGGAGCAGGGTAGGTAGCCGCCAGCAGACGAAAAGCAGGAAAGCGCAAAAAAAAAATCGCAGACCTTTGCAAGTGTACAAAAAATACGTTGTTAGTGCAATGTGTATGTTCACGAAAAATACGATGTCGGAAAGTATTATTTTTGTCGGATGAGAAGTCTGGAGGTGTTTATCAAGTAAAAACTTCGCCAGAAGGCGTAACTCAGGTATAGAATAATTTAGACAATTATTAATTACTAGACCTTCTAAACATATATATTTTTAACATTTTAAATTTAGTTGCATATAGTAAACTCTCGATTAATGCAAAAAGCAGCTGTTATATGTCGAAGAGCTTTCACTTTGCAATCCTTCATTGCTATGTAAATTTTTAGGGGTTAATTTGTAGGTCCTAACGTTTTTTGTACAGTGTACATTACTAGTAGGCCTACACAATTTTAATGCAATATATGTATATTGTACAAGTACAAAAGGATATTCTGTACTGTTCTAAGCTGGTCTGATAACATAAGTACGCCAGATCGACGACTGAAATATACCGCTTCTGACGACTGCCACATTTTTTTTTTAAATAGGCCGCCACTACTCTTCGAATTTATGTTCGCACGGGAAAAGACAAATCTGATCTTGATCACGTGACCAATATTACCGAGTATACTATACCTACTATGTTTTCGTAAACTCTTCTTGTGGCTGTTTTAATGAAAAATCATTTAATCAAAGGCAAATAATCAAATGAATTTTTAATTTTTGATATATATTAACTGGTTTGTGCTATGCAAGTGTATGTCAGATTATAATTATACACATCTCTTTACTTTCTTTTTTTTTATTCGGATTCTAACGACGGCCATAAAGTAAATAAAATGAGACGTGCTTTTGCGCGGAACATGCAAATTGAACATTTATATTTTGATTTTTGAGTAGCGTGAATGTGTATGCAATGCATTAAATTTAATAGCAAAATAAGACTTGAACAAAATTGCGTTCAGCATAATAGAAAATAATGATTTGAAGGCGACTGTTTTCTACACTGAAGGTACGTGTGTCAGAACATCAGCTTTAGTAGCAGTTAATGAATTAACACTAACGTTAGACTGTCACAGGAAGTAATTCCTTATCTTCCTGGTATATGTATCCCTGTTGTATAGATGTTTGTTCTGGTTGTATTTTTGACATTTTGAAGGTGCCTTTTACATTTTGTACCTATCTAGGTTATGTTATGTATGTATTTTTATTATGTGGAGCCGTGTGGCAATGGTCACAAGGCTATAGAACATGCCAAAATATTTTTTATATAAACGAACAGTTACGTCATTACACATAGTAAGTTGGCAGAAGCTCAAGTCAGTAAGAAATAAAAAAAGTGGAGTCCCACAAGGATCTACACTTGGTCCACTATTATTCTCGGTCTGTGTGACTTACTCAACAGCATGCAACGACAAAGGCACAACAACAATGTATGCAGATGATACTAACTTATTGTATAGGCATAACTTATTGGGGACAATAGTAATGACCAATGACATGCTAACGAAGATGCAACACGACACAATATTCTAATGTTTTGGCTTGATAAGAATAATTTTATACTAACTGAAATGAGACAAAAACAAATCACCGTATACCGTGTAAACAGAATGTATAAACACAAATCATATTATTTAAATACAATTAAATAGGATCATAAGTAACGAAGCAGCTACTATAAAATCTTTTGGGTTAACCACTGATGAACATATAAGTTGGAAAAATCATGTCAAAAATATTGCAACCATGGTAGCATCAATAACAGGTACCTACCTCTACTAGGGTGAATATGATACACTGTACCAAGACCACTATTGTCTAAAACATATATACAAGTGCACTCACACCTCGCCCACCTAAATTCAGTATGTACCAAGTGCAATTCTCACAACATAAATTCTGATGAAAAGGGCAGTTAACATGATCTACTGCTACAGAGAAACCTTTTTATTAACTCCAATACCCTCTATAATAATGTTTTCTGAACTAAGCTGACATATATTTATAAAGAAAATAACAGGGGATTTAAATGAAGAGCCATGCCACAACCTAATGATAGTTCCATAAGCATAATACAACATGAAAGAACCACCTAGACCTGGCAGCAAAAAGTTTCACCAAATGTGGACGTAAACTAAAAGAACTTTAAAGGGAAAAGGAAACAACAGTGAGAAGATTCAGAGGGTGTGGAGGAGAACGGAGAGGGGTGAACAGTCAATGTTGGTGAGGTCAGTGCGGGAGTGGAGTGCACTGCGGGAGGAGTTGGTGACTGTTACGGAATTGGAAGGTTTAGGAACAGGCTGGAGGGTTGGTGCTGTGGTGATGGGGAGAAGCCTGCTCGCCATCGCGCGTTAGTACAATTGCGGGTGTAAAAACTTATTATTATTAAATTGTTTGCATGCTGTGATTAGGCTACCATAATAATTAACAAGTAACAAGCTTAGCTATGTTTAATGATAAAATTACGGTATATGCATTTCATTTTAAATATTTTTACTCAAGTTTTGTTTTGGTTTTATATTATATTGTGGCAGTGATCATGCTGGTGTTAAGAACTATTATGCTTTCAAAAATTTTTACCTGTATATTTTAAGTCCATGAATTATTTTGTTAACTCGTTTGTGACAATTTGCATCATGGGAATCCTTACATTGTAGCATGCAACTCCCACTTCTAAGAGTCCCACACACTCAAAACTCTCCCGCTCGTGCTCGTCCTGCCTAAACCCATCCTTAGCCTATATGTTTTGTACTGTATCTGTAACAAGTCCAGGGCTCATTAAAACATGGAAATAAATAAATTAGCCTAATAAAAATTAGGCTTAGATCAAAATTTAGCACATAAAAACCCAGTAGCCTGTGTGTAAGTAAAAAAAAAACACTACCGGTAATTTGAAATATACGCATATAAACATATCCATTAACATATATAATATCTTGTATAGGAAAAATATATGATATTGTAGTTCATAAAATACCTACATTTACATAATGGTTTACTAAAACGTTCTACTCTTCCAAATGATAAAATAAATTGGTAGGTTATTAATATGGACTTGATTGTTTGCTGTACCTGCACAAGTCTTTATAGTTTTGTGGTAGACAGAGAAAGGGAGGCTGAAGGTACACACATATGCAGCAGTTTGTCAATACACTAATGGTACGACAGATGTTAAGAGTATGCAGCAGCAGATTTGGAATCTCCCTTATTTAAACACACAGTTATTATTAGTGAGAAAAGTGTTGTCTTTGTAATCTCAGATATATTTTAGAGGTAAATATAATAGTAATAGTGACACTGCCACCATTTGAGTGGCTTTGTAAGTGAATATTTGATATGATGTGTGTGTCTCACCAGCTGGGTCTAGCTGGATGTGTAGCAGCAGTCCAGTCGCAGGACAAGGTCGTCTCTGCTGTCACGTGACTGGTGGAACTGGGCTCGCTTCTCGCTTGCCTCATACCTTGGTTTGTGGCTCTCTCTCAAGCTAGCTGTAACACACGTTAGCAAACATGCCTGTGATTGGTAGGTATAAGCACTGCGCAATTGACAGGGTCCAGTTAAAATAATGCGTAATATACTTAGTCCCAATGTATCAATTAAATAACTGTATAGTTTAAATGTAATATTAAAAGATAATTATATCACAATGTCAGGATAAGATTTTGTAAATACGATTGCCATGCGTACAAGGCGTACACAATCTCAGTATATCAAGTTAAAACAATACAATCATATAGATTAATCATATGATTTAACATAATTATATAGTATGCTTGAATGAATGAGACTATGAATGACTAGGTATTTGAGTGTGACTAGTCGGAGGTAATAGTTAAAGCCAGTGTCTAGTTTAAGAGGTTAGGCTATGTGTTGAAGCAGTGATTGTATTCCAGGATTCCCATCTTTGACAATAAGTTGTGCAGGTGTAATGACGCATTGCTGACACATTAACAAGTACCGGTACTGTGTTTGGTGTGCACTTATGTTGCAGAGCAGGAAAACATTTATATTTAAACATTAACAAAGTTAAGATGAAACATTTCTTGCATTAAAATCTAGTACATGTAGGCTCCTAAATAGTTAACAGTTAATACTGTAATCTTAATATATAAAATGAAGTGTCCTGACACACACACTCACTCACTCACTCACTCACTGACTGACTCACTCACTCACTCATCAACGCACAGCCCAAACTGCTGGACCTAGAACCAAGAAATTTTGAGGGAAGCTTCCCCTTGCTTCGTAGGCACCCACTAAGAATGTATTTTTCGAAATTCAATACCTAAGGGGGTGAAAAGGGGTGAAATGTGTTTTCAAAAAATCCCTGATATCTCATTAACCGGGAAAGCAATAATAAATTTTTTAACTTCAAAAGATTGCCCAAACAAATGCATATTTGTAAATTTTTTGATTTTGCGAAATTCGAAAATAAAGGAGGTGAAAAGCCGTAAAATGTATTTTTTTATTAATCCGTGATTTCTCCTAAACCATTTCAGATAGTGAGGTGATTTTTTCTTTAAAGTGATGCTTAGGTAAATACCTAAAAAGTATTTTTAGAATTTTTCGAAATTCGTCCTTGAAAGATCTTAAAAAAATAAAATGTGTTTTCAAATAATTATCTGTACCGCTTGTACCCGTTGAGATATCGAGACAATTTTTTTATAAGAATGAAGCTTTTGTAAATATCTACAAATCAAATTCAGGATTTTACGAAATTCGAAAATTAAGGATGTGAAAAGCAGTAAAATGTTACACTATCCCGAAAAAAGAGAATGATCACGGAGAAATAATTCAGCAGTTGTTTCTTTTTGCCAACCTACTGATAAATGAAACCTCTTTGGACTGTAGCTTGTATTATATAAAAATCATCAAGTCACAATACATTGGGACAGTCTTGTTTCTATTTAAGTTTGAGAAGTGACAGTGTAATTTTATTTGTAGAAATCATGGCATAAAGTCCAATTAAAGCTACTAGCTTCCTATTTAAAGAATCAGGTTGGCATTTTTCCAGGCTTGGCAGTTTGAAAAGCTGTTTTTAACTAATTTAAATGGTCTCAAAACTTTGAAACTTAAAATGTACTACTGCTTGCATCCTGCGTTACTATTCAGTTTTGCCTACAATACCACTAACTTGCAGTTTTAAAGCATTTTATGAACCATTTTTAATTAAAATTTAATTTTAAGGGTAATATTTGGATGATTTATTGATTTTACTGCATACAGGTGTTGGGAATAAATGTTTGGCCAGTGACTGAAGAATTGTTGAACCTCAGTAAGTAGAGTGAAGCAGGAGATTAGAACTCTTGTGAACAAATTGTATAATGTGCGACACTTGTTTAGTATAATAACAGTATTGCTTGTTGCAGGCTGATAGCTAAGACATAATGGTGAAGAAAAGGAAACCTGGGCCGATAACTTTCCCTCGTGTGAAGGTTGAAGTTAAGACTGAAGACAAAAGTATTCCAGGTATTTGTTTTAAATTTTATACATGGTGTCGAGAAACAGTCGGTATGATAAGCGCGCCACGCTAATCCTGGACTAAACTGGAGACTGAAATGTTATTGGTTGAATGTTGTACGATGACATTTTACGAGCACAATGTGGCAAAATAGCTCTGAACAAGTACCCTCTTAGCTGCACAGATATCTTAGTACCTCTATTCTGACCACTGTGTTATGGGTGCAGGTTCAAATTTCTGAGCAGTCCAAACATGATTTTACATTTACTCGATGTGGTCAATACATAAACTAATATTTGGATGTGGAGTGCAGGAGTCTCTCCTTCTGCGAATTCGGAAATTCACAGGTGCATCCACTGGTGTACTCCGGACGTTCGAAAATGACTGTTTTGCTCTCAACCGGTTGTGTCGATGAATCCACTAGTTCAACTGACCTGTAAATCCGGTGATTCTTGTGGATGTGCACCAGAATTTCTACCAGTGAATTTTTGGACACAATCTTGCAAATAACAATTGAAATAACATAAATAAAAAAGCAAATTTACCATATTTTTTGCATGGAAAATTCTTGTACATTATATATATATATATGTATATATATGTATATATGTATATATGTATATATGTGTATATATGTATATATATGTATATATATATATATGTATATATGTATATACACACACATACCTACTTCTGAAAATTTATTGTATATTTAATTGGTACGTTTCAATTATAAACTATGTAGGCCTATATTTACCATTACATACGAAACTAAATTGTTCAGTTGGATTTCTATCGCGGTAATTGACAATAGTAGATTCATCCCATTTCATTCGTAAGGAAAAAAAGAGTAAATAAATAAATAAAAAGTCAACTTGGTGTTTGGTAGTGGCCTCAACCGGTGTACATCTGTACTTCAACCACTGGTGGATTCTCCGGTGAATTTCCGAAAACACGGCTTGCTGTGTTGCCACGTTGTGTGCACCAAAAATGTCAACGTACAACATTTTGCCACCGACATTTTCATCTCCAGTTTAGTGCAGGATTCATGTGGTGTGCTTATAATGCAGCAGATTCATCCCATGGTTTAATTGCTAAAATGTATGTTGCTAATTTTTTTAAAATTAAAAGTAGTTAAGTGATATAGTGTATTTTTGTGGTTTGGTATGTGTGTAGGTATTTTGTAATGTGTAAGTTTTGACTGTTCCACATTGTCTGCAGTATTTAAATAGAAAAAGTTTAAGCAAAGTTACTAACATTGAAATTTTTTTTATTGGGAGCTTGAAAAAGAACAAATTTAGAATGTGAAGCACCATAAGATTGTAAGCTCCTACTTGTACTTTTTCGAGCAACGGAACTGTGTTCCTCCTTATTGCTAATAGTACCTATGAGAACCTTGGTCAACCTTGGAAGACCTGAAATCAGGTCTTCTAAATTTTCAATATTGCCAAACGTTCACCAGCTCCGACACAGCCATAACCCAAAGAAAAAACAAGTTTGGGAAAAACCATACTTTGTCTTGTCTGTTACTGATTGACTCTGTGAAGATCTTCTGAATAGTAATAATAATAACTATTTAATAATTATTATTACATATCGCTTGCAGATTTACTTGAGTATATTTAGTAGTGAGACACATGCCTTCATATGGGGCATAATTACAAAATTTCAATGGTTGGACAAACTTCTCAGGAGCCTGTTTTATTTAAGTATTGTCTGGTATTTTATTACAGTAGTAACAAGTACAAGTTATCATAAAATAAAGGTTGTTGTACAATTTCTTTTTTCTATGAATGTACTACATTAATTGTAACTGTGGTAGATTTGTGTAAATATATACAATGTTCATAAATCCTCAGCGAGCTGTGTTTTCAAACAAAATACGGTGTCTAATGAAAGCAAACTGTTGCACTGTTATCTTTAAACTGCAGTTTACTGGAAAAAGATAATTTTTATTTTTGGTGTTACGCTAATGAGACAGGATAAATATAGTTCATAGCAAAATGGTTTTAGCTATGGTCAGTTTGTTGAAGCAAACCATAGATGTGCGTCTTAACATGCACTCACTATAAGTTTTTGTTGTAAACCTCGGCCTTTCAACAATTACTTCAGCAAACTATCACTCAGTAATTAGCGTATTAGAATGTCAATTTATAAACAATCAAAATACAAACTTGTGTAGTTGTCCAGGTTGAGAACCTGAGACCAGTAACCTTCTTGTCAAGTATTCTAACTTGCAACTTGCTTGTTCATGTGGCGTCCATATGCTAGAGTACTCTTCACACATTGTCTGAGACAGATTCAGTTCATAACTTATGTTGCATCATCACGGAAGTGTACAGTATTCAAATCCAGCAGTGTTGTTCGCAGTTGCCGTGTTTTTGTCATGTCTGTGGTCGTCACAGTAGGAAGTGTGGTTGGCCGTGAACGTCTAGTTTGGTGGGACAGAGGCCACATTCATTGTCGCTCACACGTGTGAGGTGTTCAGGAAGCGTGTCAACACGTCCTGTGGTTCGGCAGACGACTCGTTTCCTTTGTTTTGTCTGGCTGTGTGCTGCTGTCATAGGCATTCAGTTTGGTTTGATGATTTTTTTGTAGCGCTGGAAAATTATGTGGAAGTAGAAAACTTTGTTCTCAAAGTTGTTCATTGAATGCCTTTTTTCCCAGCAGGACTGAGATTGTCGGCATGCATTGTTTTAGTTCGACAGTAAGTTACGTGAATTTTGAAATCAGCTGTGTTTTCGATATAACTGTTATTCAGTTTTGTACTGAGACAGCTAGTGCATTAGGTGTGTATGAATTGAAATTCATTTCATTGAAGAAACATTTTTTGCAAGCTAAAAAAATTTATATTTTGTGGTTGCCAAGCTATGCATGTTCCAGATTACAAGAAGTTTGCTAGCGTTCCATTCTGAAAGAATACATATTGTAGGCCTATTTTGAAGTGCTGTACTTAACATCAGGAGTGCAAATCCTCAAAATTACTGTCTACTTTTGTGAAATACGTAAATTGTTTTATTAATCAAAAGCTTTTGTAAAATATAACAGTAATTTTGTGTTGTGATTATTCGTGATAAAGTGAGTTGAAAATAGGTTTTTAATTTTTCTCTCCATTCAATTTACTGGGAGTAATGCTACCTTGAAAATATACTTTAAAAGTTAATTTATTGGAATATAAAATAAAAAGAAACAATGTAAAATATGAAACTAAGTAAACAATATTCAGAATAATGTTTGCACACTGTAGGATGAATTTGTTTTTGATTTTGTTTTACGAATTGTTTTAATGATGAGCTTCAGGGTTGCAGTACTGTACATCAAATGTATTTACTGTACAGATACTTCGCAGATAGTAATAATGCCGTAATAATGACATGTCCTTCTACCAGTCTGTAACGGTAGCTAGATAATATGTATGTTTATAGGAAATTACCAATTGGCTTTGTAGACGTTACATCTAATGACATTTTGATACAAGCAAATAAAATTGTATGTCTTTCAGTCATTACATAATGTTGTGCCAGAATAAAAAAAAAAAAAAAAAATATATATATATATATATATATATATATATATATATATATATATATATATATATATATATATAAAAAACTGTGTATGTGTGTGTGAGAGAGAGAGAGCGAGTTACACAACATTTATCTCTTAAAAATTTTTTAAGACTGTAAAACTGTTTCCGTAAGCAATATCTGAGTTTTGTATATTACCACATGACTTTTATATTATTCATTATGAAATTCTGGTTTCTGTAGGCAAGTTAGTGTTTATTGTTGGCAACATTCCAAAACAGTGCCACTATGCGAGAGCTATATGATACAGAGCTTTTTGTTTGCTTGAAAATGTAGCTATAGGTAATTTCTACAAAGTTGCATTTGATACAAATACAGGGTGACCACGAGGAAGGCTGTCATTATGAAAGTACTATAAATACGAAAGTTTACAAATGACTATAGTTGTTCTTATGTGAAAACGTTCGTAGGGGGATGCCATTATGTTTATATGGCGGTAATGATACCAGGAATGTGATGTTTGTCTTCCCTGATGCAAGTTGTGATTCTGATCACAAATCTTCCCCACACCTGTTTCCACACTGATGTGTTCCATTTCCCTATGAATGGTAGTCATTCAAAGTACGCGGTTTGTCTCAATACACCCAGTCCTTCATGATCTTTCATTTATTTAATACAATTGCAAAGAACTCAAATTATTTTTTAGTCAAATGCTATCAAAAAATTTGAGACACTGTACAGTCACATAATACACAATTTTGCCAGAGCTTTTTTTTTTTTTTTTTCATAATGTACCGTTTGCTAAAAAAATTATTTTGCTTAACTTTGACTTATTTTGACAACAAAATATATGATATTTCGGGGGCAAAAATCTAAAAACTCATTTGGTGTATTGCAACAGAAAATTTCAGATACGAATGATTATATATAAGTGTTAAATCTGTGAGAGGAGGCCAGGGTACATCACGTGTGTCGTACGCACTGTCCAACCAACCACTGCTCTATTCCTACTGAAATGGCAATGTGTTAAACAGTGGCTGCTCATGTTGTTCCTGCTCCATGACTCTGCTTCGTTCCATACACTGTGTTTCATAATGACAATGCTTCTTATGGTCAACCTGTATAAAATACCGTAGTGAAATTTTTTTCTGCAGAACAATTGTTTGAAGGGCATGGGCCCCAAGTTTCTTGGCTTTCAAGAGAATAATTTTTTATACCCAAAATAGAGCGGATATCATAAAATTGCTTTGTAACTTTGTTGCAAATTGATTTTACTATGAATTGTAATTTTTCAAAACAAAAGGTATAACGTTTTTAGATTATATATCTATTAAAAGGAAATTCAGTTAATTAACTAATTAACTACCACCATCATACTATATTTAGTCTAGACAAAATTAGAGTATGTAGTAAAACCAGTTGTAAAAAATCTTACGGAACGATTTTATGATATGACTCCTGTTTATGTTTTAAAAAAATTATAGTTAAAAATGTAGAAACTCTGGTCCAAAGAATAGTTCAGTGGATGTTTGCATGCATACAGCGTGTAAATGTGTTATTTTTCATGCTAAACTGCTGAACTTATTCCCAGTATGTTTATCTGCCAAAAGATGACACACTTCAAAGTACGCTTGTGTTTTTTAAAATACAGCAAAACTATTAGAAACATGTTTTGTGTCCCCACAAAATGGCTTGAAACTGCTTTTCCATA
The DNA here is from genome assembly GCA_003012365.1 of Medauroidea extradentata. Taxonomy (NCBI): domain Eukaryota; kingdom Metazoa; phylum Arthropoda; class Insecta; order Phasmatodea; family Phasmatidae; genus Medauroidea; species Medauroidea extradentata. The sequence continues at coordinate 88,571 of PNEQ01000560.1, read as the reverse complement.
ACATTTCTGTACATGGAAATTTACAAAGATGATTCAGAAAACAGAATACGGAGAAGTATTCATTTGGTTTTTGCACCATACTTTCCGCAAATGAAGATATCAGGGCACCAGTTGGGTTCTGTTAACCTCTGAGTACAGGAATGAACAAAGATAGATGTTTACATGTTTAGTTATATAAGGTGGAGCTGTATCACCTTATATTACATTACTTTCAGATTAAATTAATTTTCTGCTTTGAGAAGAAGACATTGTTGTTACAAGAATAAAGCTGTACAAGCAGTAGCTTATTTCAAGTGTTTCTATTGGGCATGACAAAACTTCTTTGCTCATAGTTTTAAGGTTAAAAAAATAGACCATGAGATCATATTACTATGTTGGCAACACTGAGATGAAAATTCAGTAGTGACATATAGTGACTGATCCACACGTAATAGCGACAATTTCTGCTGCTGGTAGTGCTGCTGTTCATAAGGGATGTAATAAAATTAGTGATTGTAATAGACTCAACTTAGTTTAGTAAAGAGAAAAATAACTTTACTCAAATATTTTGATTCTAAATAAAATCATTTCAGTTTTTTATTTATATTTGCAAAAATAAATTGAATTATTTTTACTACCACAATAGCAAATATAGAAACATTTTTACACAGAGGCCATTTTATATCCATGCATACTTCTTTCTTCAAGTGTGATTACAAACCACAGGATGCACAAATATAAAAGTTTGGTTATACCAACAATATTTATATCTACATATGTATATTCCTTAATTAATTATTACAATATTATTACTACATTTGAGCCAACACAATATTTAGTTGTTATTGGCCTTTCCCACTTTTGTAATGTCAATATAAAATATTAAATATTTACCTGGAATGCAAGTACAGTTTCAGATTTTCAGTAAAAAAATGTTTTAGCCACCACAGGACTCATTAGTCGTATTTTGGCAGTTGAATTGGTAGCATGTTTCAGGACCAGAGCATTTTGACGACTCCTGTAGCAGTAGTATTTGCAAACGCACTGCAAGTAGTTTGCCGCTGTTTCGAGGGTTTGGTTATCTGAGTAGCGAGGTATGTCACAAGGAAAGGCTGTTGGGTAATTTCCGTTTGAATATAAAGCACAGGCCGACCTGGATTTGTAATTTAGTGCGTGTTCGTAAAGTAGTTCGCATTGTAGCGTGCTGTTTCCAGATTAGCATATGAAAAAAATAAATTTTAATAGAAGATAATACAATATGTACGATAGTGAGTGATTTTGGTCAGCGCTTAACCTCGAGGTCTTTAGCGCAGGTGAATGGGGACATGAGGTGAGTATGGAGCGACGACGGAATGAAAGGGCGAGGGGAATCGGACCGACCAGCGGCATAGACCGGCACGATTCACGCGTGCGATAATCCTGGGACCGACCCCGCCGGGAGTCGAACCCGGATCGCCTTGGTGGGAGGCTACTGGTCTGACCACTCGGCCACCGCGGCCCCAATATGTACGATGATGCTTGTGTCGTTCTGATGTTAAATGTTTCTTCCAGCACAATATAATTGGTCCCATTTCGCTGAAAGTTGTTGTTTTCTGTTCACATAGTGATCAAACTATGTAAAATGTCAGTACTGTCTGCGAGTATTGCTTAGCAAGAGACAATTCTGAAATTTCCGCCCGACTCCTGTAATTTCGGTAACAAATAATCATGTTCGCGCTTGCTTGTAAAAGCAAATGTTCCACTGCAAACACTTGTAGCCAACCTATTACCGATTCACTCGCGAAAATACGCGTGTTTTTTTTTATTTCCTTTTCAGTATTTAGAGATGTGGCACGTGGTTTGTAGTAGTCCAAGGTCGCATGCCTTCTACTAAGTGGCCCATTTGACCGCCGAGCGCCTGCTGCTCACTGCGCACGTGTAGTTCAACTATTCATGTTGACTGTTCGTAAACAACGCCGTTGTAGTCACCGAGGTGTGACATTTGAGTCAGTGGTAGTAGTTAGTATACTCAAGGGGTGTTCATCTATTCGTATACGAGTAACGAAGCGCCTTAATTAAAAACGAAATCGCGTTTTTGCCACAAATTATAGCAATTAGCAAAACTTTGTTGATTTAACTACTTTGCGTATTAAAAGTACAGCTTCCAACCTCAATTTAATTTTGAACGAAGTAAATAAAAAAAAAACTGTAACGCACTTTTATATTAGTTACGTCGTCAATAACTGCCATTTATGAAACGTAATTGTACGTTTACAACTAACAGATTAGAGTTACTAAGGTTATCATGGCCACTTCATTGAACGGGACACGCATGCTTGATGATTACATAATAGGCACATTTCTTAGCAAAAACCACCTTCTCTGGTACACAGTATGGAATGTCAGCACGTGTTTATTGTAGACAGAAGTGGACAATGTATATATGTGGAGAGTGTCGATGACACGTATAAGCCGTTATTGAAGATGACGACGTCACTAACCCGCGAGACAACGTTGTAAGAGAACTATGTGACTCGTTTAACCTGAGAAGGTGCGTGTGTCTCATGTATGTAGTTGTGATACGTGTGTCTGGCTCTACGCTCGCTTCTTAGATACCGCAGAGTGCTGGGACCTTCACTATAGTTCTCGATAAGCACAGCACGGTTCAGTGTTATTGACAGAAATACCGAGCAGTGACTTCTCTACATTCCGACTGTCATATCTTTGCTTCTCGGGCTTGAAGGGAACGTACATTCTCGGCTGTATAGATAAAGCACAAAATATGACATTCAGGGACGAACCTAGCTGTGATGTAGGAGTTTGTCAGGTTGCTATGAGCAACAGAGGTAGTTGGCTAAGCCGACTGAGTGTAAAGAAACAAATCGACGGAAATGCTGCTCTAACTATTGTGCACGAATGCATTCAAGGTACGTTTTTGTTAGTTTCAGAGACGTTATAAAAGAACTAGACTACTACGCTACGTTTTTGTTCCTCGATCAAATTGAACGCTGACATATTGCAGATGAGATAGGAAATCGTCGACTTTAACAGGAGTAAGAGTTAAGGTATTTTTTTTTACTAGGTACAGGACATCCGCATGTTACGAGCTGCAATGTTACGCCGTTCAGTTGGGACACACGTAGAGATAGACCGTCGACATTGTCTTTGTATCTCCTGGTTAGTTTAGGGTAAATAAAAAATGTGCCGGGGGGGGGGGGGTGAAAGCGCTGCAAATAGTTACGTAATTATGAAATCTTAGGTCCGAACCTAATCAACTTTTCCCGCCCTCAAGAACCGCTTCTAAACTTTATTTTGCCAGTTCTGTAGCGTTTCTTAAGTCCAGTAAAATATATAAACACGCCACGAATTATTACATAGCATTGTATGTAGTGTTTACGTTCTTGTGCATATTTGACAGTTAGTAGCCCTGACGCCCGAGTCGTGTTGTAGCATGGTATGGGAACTACTTCCTTTCGTGAACTATTACAAATGTTTCCAATCCGTTTACCTACGAAAACAAGCCACACTTCAGACTGTGTCCCTATGATATAAAACTGCCGTCAGCTTTTTTAAAAAACGTTATTCTCAAGGTCCTTAAAAGTGCTAAAATAGCTTTTTCACGTTGCTGTAGCTGGAAAAATATCGATCGTAATCGTAAAACTAAGCCATAGAATGTGCCTAGTGGTAGCCGAGTGGCCTGACCTCTCGATCACTTAGGCCCCAACATTAACTTAACATATAGATAAGAAAGTCTTAAACTTAAACATAAGCACAAACGCTGAGAGCCTGCTGCAATGGTTATATTGTTGTGAATAATTCTGTGCTGATACAGTTAGCGAATTGTAGAATAATAAATAAAACTTATAATGTTAGATTGTTTTGATAACATTACAGCTTTATAAATTCTCCTGAATATTTATCATAATTAGTTTGTACTTGTAGCCATCATGTTTCTTCAAAAACTAGAAAACATTTAATCAAAATATTCTCTGCTAATTTAGTATGTTGAGCGACAACATAGTATTGCTTCCAAGGCTTCTGATTGGACAAACCTTTTACCCAGCGTTAGTATTAAAGGGTATCGGTACACGTCTTCTTCGAGCTCTTCATTTTTCACAACCAAATTTTTATGCAAAGAGACTTTGTACATTTTCCGCCTGACAAATATTTATTTTCCGTTGTTACTGATAGAGGTGAAGTTAAGAAAGTAATGAGAGTTTTCCAACTGCAATCCGTTCTGTAACAATAGTTACGACTAAAGATATTATTTACTGTGTCTGAAATTCTATCAGTATGTATTCTATTCCGTAGTTGGGTTAAAGTTCTAAAAATTTACCACAAGAAAAGTTATGACACAAAATACAAAAATTCAAGATGGTGACTATCTCTCACTTAAGGCGCCCGCCTGCCTACCTGTTGGATTACCCTACAACAGATTAGGAATTAGTATTTATTTGCAAAACTGTTATAAGTGTTTACAAGTGTTTACAATGTACCTATGAAAAAAGAAAACATATATTAGAGAAGCCCCCTTTCCATCAACATGGCTAAAATGGCTGTCTTCGCACTATATCACAAGACATACTGTTCAGACCGATAAGAAACTACTCGAGGAGCCTCAGTGATCTTCAGTACAGGCTCTTACTGTTTCTGAGATAACGCGGAAAACACATTCAGGCAGGCGACGCCGTACTCGGACCTTAGTTATCATTGGTTTTTACGTTCGAGGCACGGAGACGAGATATATATCATGCCCGTCAGACACCTCGTCTGTTTTGAACGGGACTTCCAGCGATTGCCCTGTTATTTCATTTCTGGTAAGTTTGGTTAAGTACAATGAAGGTTTCTATCGTTTTGTTATACGATTACGGTTCAGTTTTTTTTTTATATTTTATTTAGCTTTGGTAACGTGTAAAATCCAATGTTATCGCTTTTTAGGAGTTTGGTAAAAATATTTTTAGCAATCGGACGGCATTTTTGAACACGTATGAAGACAGTTTGAAGTGTGTCTTCTCTTCGTCAATGAACGGATTGTAAGCACTAGCAATAGTTACTCGTGTAATATACTTTATGTACCACGGTACAGAACGAACCGCGCGCCAGATACACCAACTCGTACATTGACTACAAGAAGTGAAGGTCATGTGTTATTGACTCGTTGACTGAGTTCCTAGTGCGAAGTGCGTTATTCCAATCGAAGAGTAACAAAGGATTGCAATAACTATACATGTTTAAACATATTGTCAGCCAGGCTCGTGCATGTATTATCTGAATGTGGTACATTGGTAGGTAGACCCCTGCCGTGTATACAGTACAGGCCACCCTGCACGCTCTCCTGCTGTGCGTGTTGCGTAGCAGCGAGCGTCCAGGCGTGCCTGCTGTTAGATAGGAAGCCACTGTGTCTGTGTAGTGAGCATACTGTGCTTAGCTACATCTTACATTGTCCTCTGGGTCACGTGATCGTTCTAGCGTTACCTCAGCGTCTGTGTATTACTATTGTAAACATTACCATAATTAGGTTTGGGTTTTATTACTAGTTTTGTCTTTCTTGTACACACTTTTTCCAGATTACCTGACTTTACGGATTACTATGTTTCTGATTAGCGGGATGTACTGTATTTAGTATTTACTGTTTAGTTTTTTAGTTTGAAACAAAACTAGGCGAATTTCGAATGGTCATTTTCTTATATGTGTTATGTTTTTTTTTTTTTTTTTAAATAAAAAGTTTATAGACGGCTCAGGATAAAGTGAGTACTTTTTAAGTCCTAGTTACGTTTTACAGTTCAGTTTATTTATAGTTTCTTGCAGTTTTATAAAATAAACAAACAACCTATGTAACAACATTGTAGTGTGTTTGAAAGTTAACATACAAGGTTACAACAAATAATATTTGTAATCGTTATTCTTAATAAGGTGGTCGTCAAAAGTGGCGAGTTTAAGACATAATTTGTCTTTTCACTTTGCTGTAGCTGAGAAAATATCAGTAGTAATCGTAAAACTAAGACATAGAACCTACATTGGACTTTACCACCAACTTTCCACAAACAAAATAAAAGGGCCATCACTTGAAGTGCCGTTGAGAAACTGTTTCTAGGAAAGCACTGCTCGCTAGTTTAGTCCGCGCCTAGAGGCGATGGGGTGTTTGATGGACGTGTAATATTCGCCTTATCGCCTTCCTTGTTTCCTTGCCTCGAACGTTACGTGAAAGCTACCGTCCAGTATCTCTTAAGTGCTGTCCACAATCGCTCACCTCTCACCTTTATTTCACTTCACTGGTTTCTTCCTTTATTGATACTTGTCTAGTAAACAAAGGCCTGACGACTTTTACCAAAGAATATTTTCTGCTTGGTTTATGTATCACGTTCACATGCCACAGTCTGTATTCACGAATTACCTGCCACCCTGTATAAATAAATCTTCGAACATAGATGTATTTGTGTTTTGTATTACACTATGCTTTAGGTTTTTGTACCTGCTTAGTTTTCAAACAAACTGTATGGTAAGTTTGCAATTCGGAAGTAGTACGGTTTGCTTCGAGGCACAGCCAGTATGTAGCGATAAAAACACTTAAATTATGACGGGATCGGATTATACCAACATAATAGAAAAGTATTACATCTGTTTGATTATGTCATAAAATTACATTAATATTTAGTTCAAAAAATAAAGGCATAAAAATGTAAAATAATATAGCTGCGAAGTTTTCCTTTGAAAAATATGTCATGTGTAATTGTGTTTGGTCCGTTGTCAATCAAGCTCATTCCCGGGTACATCGTCTAGTTTTTTTAAACAGATATTTGAAAATTGGAAATTTGAAAAGTGTTTAGAAGTGTTAAAACGCGAAAATTTAAGTACCTACTCAAGAAATATTGATTCTAAAATTGCTTGTATGAACCTACGATGTTTTGCAATAAATGTTTACTGTCGTAATCTGTATGGCCCCACGTTTGGAAGAATAAAGTATTGTTGTTATTTGTAAGTTGGTGGTCCTGGGCACCGCTTGAATATCTGACTATGGATCAAGTTAGTGGACTGAAGAATTAACATAGCGTGACAGATCCAGATGCTTCTTTATCTACTCTATGGGTTACTGGGGCATGGCTTGCAGAACTCTTCTCTGCCAAGGTCAGTCGGTTTACGAAGGAAGGTTGTCGGGGAGGGGCAGAGGGGTAGGTAGGCTGGTTGTGTGGCTTGTTGGACTTGTGGTTGATGGTCGTGCTGCAGAAGATGACCTGAGCTGGGGAGGGGAAGGAGGGGGGGACGTCTTGTTGTTGTGTAACTAGGGTCGTGTTAATGTACAAGTTGTTCCGCCCACTCGCTTCTCAGCTGCTCAGGTCAATCCTACGTACATACATGTTCATGCTTTTAGCATATGAGTACATTAATTCTTTTACAATACGACTTCGAGAGAAAATATCATAATTAAATAATGCGGTTCTATGTGGTTGTTGGCAGTGATAAGGGAGCGATAAGGGCTGAACTGGCGCGTGCGACTAGCGTTTACGTTTATATTACTTCAGAAACCACGGGATGTGGTTGGTGAAATATGTGTTCTGAAGTACAGTGTAGCACCTTGGATGCTGGTGCGAGGTGTGGAAGTGTTGCAAGGTAAGAGGTGCTCATACATGACTGTACACAAGTATATGTACAGTCGTGTATGGAACCATAACACACGTAGCTGCAGCCACACTTCACTGTCAGTAGCGAGCAAGACACGAGCAACTAAATATACTATCACACTACTTCAGTAAAATAAACATACTGCTGTTAGTTGATTCGCTAATACGCACTACTCACTTGGCTAGAGTGTATAGTTGGATATAACACCGCTATCATTGTAACGCGACCACGTCCCGCCTTTGCTTTGACGTGTTTCATAGCCAGGCTCACTTGAACAGCAGACTGTACGATATGCAACAACACACACAGCTCAGGAAATGAATTAAGGGGAGGTCGACTATAGTCTGTCTCCAGTAACCTGACCATATTTTGACATTTCTCTTCTGAGAAATGAACCTGGCAGTTTGGAGCTTTAAACCTACCTGACTTCCTGGAAAAGCGCGGTCTCCGTAATCCTATGTAAACACACACACTTCTCAGAAGGCAACTGCCAAAATATGCAATACTTACACGAGATACGACTATTCATAGCTATGTCTATTTAACTCGAAGCATGTTGATGGGGAAAGGGAATTTCCGCGTCTTCAATGAGCTGCATGTTATATGTGGGTACGAGGGTTTTACTGTCCTTTATAGTCTGTCTCATTAAAGAATTCCGGTTTTTTTGACAGTTTTGAAGGCTATCATGTGTACCAATTTCTGCAGGAAACAATTTTTAGTTTTGATAAGCTGTGTAGTTCTCATATGAGACAGACTACAACTACGAGGTCTTCAGAGGTGGTTGCAGTGTTTCAGGCGCGTGTATGCAACCCGCATTAACACCTTATGAATCAAGGCTAATATTACCATCGCTATAGCAGTAAGACATCAACATTATGTTCGCGCTTTATCAAAGACACCGTCTTTCTTTTTTTCGCTGCGTTTTGCAAGTTTTAGTAAAACAAACGGTTACATTAAAACCTAGTACAAAAATAAGTTTTGTAAAATTTCCTGTCTGCTATTCTTTATAGTTGGCTACGGCGAACGCAGTGAAAATAAGAACGACTGTGTCTTTCATAAAACACTAAGGTAATGTTGATATGTGTAATACTTGTATTGCTACAGCGATGGTAATATTAGCCTTGATTTATATGGGGCTAATGTGGGTTACATACACGCGCCTGAAACATTCGAACCGTCTCTTAAGAATGCATGGTATATAATTCAGGTCTAAAAACATTAGTTCAGAATTGTAAGTTTCTCGAAGCTAATTTGAAAAAATAAAAAACATTAATCGTAGACAATAATTCGTACCAACTTTCTTAGCAAAAAATTCTTCTCATGTAACGTACATCTGAAGAACAACCACTGACGCCAAAATCTCGTACATTTAATTGCGGCGCAAGATATCACGCTTTGTAAACGTATCATTACGGGTAAATGTTTGCTCATGAAGATGGCTAATATAAGTATCAAGGATTGCTATTTTGTACTTTTTATACATTGACTTTATAATAGCTTAGATGTGAATGGAAGAATTCAGCGTTTATTTATCTTCCACGTCCTCGTAAGAGCCAATGAGGGAGAAGTGAGGTGAATGGACAACACAACATCCGTGCCAGAGCCGGGATTGTAACCCAGGACGTCTGTCACCTCATACCTGCACCTAACAGTCTGCGCTACAGAGGCCGGCTCCTGCATGTTTTAATAGACTGTGTTATGTTCACTCAAGTCCTGTCATTGTATGTTGTTCCTGTGAGTAGCTACTAGACTAATGAACTAATTACCGGCGCTTCAGTGTAGGTCTACACAGCTCAGTCAACACGCTACGTTTTTCCTTTCCCATCTACAGTAATTTTTCCCTCACAAAATTATTTTAACCCACAAAGCCTGGGAAATTAATTGAAGAAAGAAAAACGTACGATTTTAAAACATATAACATAGTGCAGATATAATAATAAATAGCAGTGTCAAATAAATGAACGCATACAAGTGCACACGTATCTTGCAAATTGCTATGAGTAGTTGTTGCACATCTCTTTCTTTTCACATTATTGGTACACTGTTACTATTAGTGATTGTTAAATACTGTAGCAAAATATCACGGGTATCAAACCCACGTGTGTGTGTTCTAGTTATATATATACGCACATATATAGCATATATATAGCATATATATATATATATATATATATATATATATATATATATATATATATATATAAAACTAGAGCACCGAGTTTGTCGAGATAATATTTTTGCTCCACTTTGTTTGAATCCTTACGTGCACTTCGACGCTGTACTTCATGGTTATTAGCAACATGTCTTTGTTCAGACATGTCTGTTATGTGACTGTACTAATAAGAACAAGACAATTGTGACATATATATGTCTGTGATTTGTCAATAGAAGCCCAGGACAGGCGATAGTTAAGACATACATTCACTGACCATCAAGTAGAACTGCAGATGTGCAAAAAAAAAATTTTCTCCGCAAATGGCCAAAAACGTAAAAAAAGTACTTTTGTTCGTTTTCTACGAACCGCTATGCCTGTCATTCGTTGGCGAAAAAAACTGTAGCGAGTTGTGCGAGCGACCGCGAAGTTTTCTGACAAAATATACCAAATTGGCAAAGAAGGTGGGGATAAAACGATGTATATACAGAGGCAGAACAGGGCAGCTAAAACATTTATTAAAAATACCTTCGAAGAGTTAGTTATCGGTGAGCCCACGAAGCTTTTGCAAACAAAAATTCTTTGACGATGAAGAAGAGGGATTTGTTTGTGTGTGTGCAAAACGGTGTAGAGAGGTGCGCAAAAATTATATGAAACAATTTGGTTTTCCAAAATCTTTTCTTAATTGTCTCCTTAACATCAATTTGCGCAATTAAGCATTTTCAATCGAAACTTTTTGTTTCATAATTCTTATCAGATTAAATCGAAAACCTCGCGATTGAAGTCGTGGGTACCAACTAGTTAAGAAATAAATGCAAGTCGGAAATTTTGTTGGACCAAATTTTGTTTTATGTTTCGTTCGGCGACGACCAGTTTTGCCGTAGTGTGTTTGTTTCGTTTTTTTTTTTTTTTAACCATAGGACAAAGCCTATTAAATCCATAGCACAGTTGAGTCACGCCTGTGTCAGTAAACGCCACAGATGGCGTGACTACGAGGCGTCGTGAGTTGTAAAGTTGAATTATGGCAGCCTCGAAGGTTAATTGATATCTCTTAGGAAGTAGATGGCCCAGCTAATTAGTTCTGGCAACTGCATATATGTCAACGTCAGCACAGCCTGCCACACTGACATTAATGTCGGCTGTGAACTATGAGGGTAGCTAGATGACTTGATGTCTTATTGAAAGTCGAGTGTCGTGTGGTTACAACTAGAGTCGTCTAGTGTATGCCCGCCGTACGCTAAGTTCATACACCAACTGTTGAAAAAAGTTACTAGGAATACTTGCGTTATTACCATATAACTATGTTAGCAACTGACGAAGCAATACGGTCAGTTAAATGAAGAAGTAAATTTATTTTTTACTGTTACGCGTCCGCGAGTATGAATCATTCGTAATAATTATTTTAAAAGTGAGTTAAACACTCCTGTTATACGATAGTTGGCGGATGGTTGGGTTCGCATTGAAGTCGTAGAAATAGTTCTTCTGTATATTATGAACAGCGGCTAAAATATTGAAAATCGTTTAGTAGAATATTTACATAATGTGTTCATTTTCAGACAATGAAATAAAATGCATATATAAATGTAGCATATATTACAGTATTTTAGAGTTGACATAGTTGGTGACGGCGAATGAGCAATGTACGTCGGCTTGCAGTGCAGTGAGTCTGGTAATGTTATTGTTGACGCTTGGCGGAAGGATACGTAGTTGGTGTGAAAACATTCAAGCTAGAGGCACGGCTTCCAGAAACTATCAAGTACGGGGGTATAGTGGAGGAGTCCTCTTGTTCAGAGGAACTGCTATATTTTCTCCACACAACTTCCTATACTAGTAAACTTGTGTTGGTGCGTTTTGTGTTAACCACAGTATCCACCCAACATTGCCTGGAAATTCACATTGCATTTACTGTGTCAAATTGTTCTCACTGAGACTTCAATAAAGAAATGCAAGTACACTAAACATTTCATAAAATTTTCAAACTTCCAGAGGAAATATGTTCTAACAGCAGTCGTTGTATGTTACACCTCAATTAAACTAGCCCACTTTCTGTTACAAATAACCCACGAGTAGCAAAACTATTAGAATAGTGCAGTGAAAATTTTCACAAATGACAGAAAGTTTTAAAAGGAAACGTTTTCGTACCATATTAATACAATTCTTATTCACTGTGGTTATAGATTATGGTATATCGCGAAAATGTTTCGTGATGCCAACATAGCCTTGAAAACACTGACATAACGTGGTTGTCTGCAGACCAATAATAGGCATCAAATATTACAATAGTGGGACTTGTATTGGCTTGTCAAATAGGACAACAGCTTCATATATAAGTTGAACGTGTGTTGAAACCCAGCAAACAGTCAAGTGTTCCCGCCATAAACCATCGTCTCTAACTATCATTATAGACAATCATGTAACACAACATCGGATATGTAGGGATCCTTGTTTTCCGCGAAAATAATCTTGCCTCACTTTGTTTCAGTGCCTCACGTGCACATCTGCAGTTCTGCTTCGTGCTCAGTGATTGGATACTTTAACTGTCACGAGCCTTGGTATTCTACCGGCAAATCACAGACGTGTGGTGTTGCAGGAACGTGATTGTAATTGGCTCAGTCAAATGATATACGGCTCTTCACATAGACTCGCTGCCAATAACCATGAAGCAGAATTGCAGATGTGTAGGTAAGTCATAAAATACCGTCTTGTCATACGTTAATTTTTAATCAACACTTAACCATTAACTCTGAGTTTATTACTTACATTTACACGCTGACAACACTTTCTTTGTGGTGTTTTTTTTACCAGCGTAAAGCTTGTTTGAAAGAAGCTGCTACTGCCTCTACCAAAACGTCACATCCAACTATATTAACATAACACAATTTTTTTGTTATAATTTTTTTACTTTTCACTATGAACAAAAATATCATTTTGCGACATAGATACTTGGCAGTCGCTCATTTTCAAACAAACTATTGGTTGTGGCATAGGACATGTGTTAAGAGTGGGTGAATGGCAAGAAAATACTTATCGGCGGAAAGTAAAAGGAAATGTAATCCTTTTATCGTGAACCCACATAGGATTTTGGAGGTTATTTAGCCACCAAAAATTTTCGCAATTTTTCTGCTCTCGAGTTGTACGTTTTTTTGTATGTTTTGCGGCCTCAGTCGTACAAACAGTAATGGCGGGAAGCTAAGCGAGCAGCTCAGTATGGGAAGGAAGACTGCGTGTCTTGACGTCATGGAACCGGAAGTAGACAGTCTATTGTAACGAGAGATTAATAAGTACGTGAGTGAATGACGAGTCATAGTTCTCTGTTCGTGGGAACCTCATGCCGTCCTCCACATATTTACTCCAGCGACGTTTTGAACGTATTCATTTTTGTGTATTTGTCCATGTTAAGCTCTGATTTTCGCGATAAGCTATTGGCACGAACTTATTGCAATGTGGTGCGCCTCTGCAGTTTTACTTCATTGTTATTGGCAGCGTGTCTTTGCGGAAAGACGTTTCTTATTTGAATTCACCAATCAGAATAAGTTTACTGCGATACCACATGTATGAGGTTTACAATGAAACAAGACAGTCAAAACTGCTGAAATTTTTAAACCAAACATTTGTGTCGCTACCCATTGGCTTCAAACTGTAAAAGCGGATAACATGTGACGTCACGAATTATTTCGTTGTTTATTACTATCAAAGGTGTGTTAAATCAGCTGCCATCAAATTACACGAGTGTATATTTTTGACGGTCGACCTATTCTAGAGAGAGTGTCTGTAATAGTGAGTAGAGGTCGGGTGAGAGATATTGTTCAGCGCTTAACAGCGAGGTCTTTAACGCTGGTGAGGAATGACATGAGGAGAGTAAGGAGCGGCGCCGGAATGAAGGGGCGGGGGAAACGGGAGATCCCCGAGAAAACCCGCCGACCAGCGACATCGTCCGGTACGATTCTCACATGCGAGAATCCCGGGACCAACCCCGCCGGGAATCAAACCCGGATCGCCTCGGTGGGAGGCGAGAGGTCTGACCACTCGGCCACCGCGGCCCCGAAGTAGAGGCAGGAATAACTGGCGGTTCACTGAGCTGTAGGTTAGCTTCCAAGAATATATGTGAAATCATGCAGACAGTAGCTGTTTATTAGCTGCTCGCTGACACAGTGAAATGGGCCTGTATTCACTTACAATTGTATTATTATCTCAGCTACTTCCAGGAAGTGTCGAGTATGTCAGCGGCCAATTATCAACGTGATACACACCTATAGTTGCTGCAATTATAGCTTGCGCATAAAAGAAAACTCGAATTTTTCAGGTCTCTAATAAAGAGTTGTATTACGAGTAGAGGCAAGATTATTTCGCGTATTGATTCTAGGGCAGGTTGAATACCAATAATGTATACTTCACTACTCCTTCTGTGATTAGACGACACATTTCAACACATCTTTGACGACTGCAAGCCAGTGATATATAAGGAAACAAATCGTGGTGGTAACACGTGTTACATTTACAAGCTAATGTATATTTGACTTTGGTCAGTGTGTGTATATAACTGCGAAGTCTAGGCTGTTGCCAGATTAATACGCGTAATACTCGTGCCTCTAGTGACGATACAGAACGGTATTTAATTATAGTTACGAGCCTGCCTTGAGGCAGTAATGTCGACGTCCAGCTACCATCGTGAATGACGTGGGCAATACTAGAGTGAGTGACCCTCGCTGTCTCCTTGGTGACGGGACATACGTATGTCACTATGTGTCATTCACTGCCAGCTGCCAACACGCGCCAATACTTCCCTAGACTATTGGCGTCACGTTTCCAGACAGCCATACGCCTACAGCGACCTCGCAATTTGTCAAAATATAACAACCAGCCAGTGCCTCGTGTCGTAACCTTTCAATCACTGCTTGCACGAAACTGAGGCTGTTTTTATTTGCTAGCTCGGCCTTGCGTGTGAATGTCGGTTGCAGCACGTCTCTTGTCAGTTTTCTTGGAAATCTTTCATTGCCCTACACCTGCAGAGGCCGCGCACTATGGGCGTTGTTTGATCAACCCTTCGTTATTTCGTGTTTCAGCCAAAACGCTCTTCATTGTTTTTGTTTATGTATTTCTAGTCAACACGCGTCATTTAATTTCCATAAAAAATTGTCTACATAGGTTTAAATAACCACATTTCGTAATCGCATTTTTAAAACACTTTAAGACCAGGGGTTCCTGTTTATGCTGTTTTTGCAAGTTAATTTTTTTAAATCCTGAAAGAGAGCAGATTTCGCATAACCGTTACATAAATGTTGCAAATAGTTTCTGACATGTAGCCTAATTTTTTCAAAGCAGTAGCTTCTATAGTTTAGGCTAGTTATCAACTTAATTAAAATTTCTTAATGTCGATAACTAGCCAAAATTATAAAAACTCGTGCGTTTCGGGGGGGGGGGGGAAGTAGCACAAACAATTTCCAACTTTTCTTTGTAACGGTTTTGCGGTATATGCTTCCTTTCAGATTTTAAAAAATAAGACTTACTAAAATAGCATAAATAAAGATCCAAGATAGGCTGTGTTTGTGTGTGTGAGGCAGGAGTGGTAAGGGTGCCGTTGAGCGACGTATGTAATGTATTATCGCCTCTCCGTGCAAGCCACTCAGCTGGCGTGCAGTGCTTCACTATTATCCTTTTCCTTTAGAACTTTAAGCTGTGACCACATAATTTTATTTGTGGACTGCATAGTTCAAATATTAACGCTTGTTTCTATAGTTGTGTTTGTAGAATCCGATTGTTAATTTTCCAGATACGGCAGCCTGTAAAAGCTATCTTTGGCCGTTTTGAGGAGCTTGAAAATAGTGTTTCTAGTAAACACGAGGAATTATTACAACTGTAGCGACATAGTGTGAAGTGTGTGTTCCTTTCGTAGATATACAGATACAATGTGCGTTAAATAGTTTCGTCAACAAAGAATAGTCGTAACTGGCTGCAATGCATTTGAAGGGCAGGTAGAGAGGCCCCTTAAGTTGTTACGTGATGTTTTACCTTTGTGCAGTTTATAAACTACGAATATTTATAAGGGAAATCTTCATGTTTGTTTATTTAGCACTATAATGCCAATAGATGCCACGTATTTTGAGAAGATTCTGGCACCAACTTAACTTCAGTGCCTCTGTGCACTCTTGCAGCTCTGCTTCCTGGTCTGTGATTGGATGTACGGCGGCATAGTCGACTAATTGCTAGACTTCTGTAATGTAACATGTTCACGTCAAATGTACGTGGTTCGTTATTTGCGTCTCCCCATTTGACCGTGTCGGTGATTGGCGTGTCCATACTGAACGTTTGTCATTCGTCTTTAAACAGCAAGAGGGTCGCGGTGGTGTAGTGGTTAGACTGCTCGCCTTCCCATCACGGCGATCAGGGTGCGATGCTCGGCGGGGTCGTGTCCTGGATTTCTGCATGTGGGAATCGTGCTGGAAGATGTTCCTGGGGATCTTCCTTTGCCCCATTCTCATTCTGGCGCCTTATTTCATGACATTCTACATGGCAAGCAGATTGTTATTATATATAGTCCAGAGCGAGGCTACATACAGAGTCCGGCCCTTGGTCGTCCTCCTCATACCATATGTATTTATGTTCCTTAAGGTTCTTGTCTAGGTAGGCCGCGTTGGTGAATGTGAGGCTCAAAACCGATGAAGCGTTCAGTGTGACGTTGGTGGGCGAATGTAATGTAATATCGCCTCTACACGCAAACCCAGCAACTGGCGCGCAGAGTTATTGTTCGTTTTCCAATGGGACCTAAAGCGGTGCCCGTATTATTTTATTTGCGATACTTATGGTTCAAATTCTTGCGTTTATTTCTATCATTGTGTTTTTCGAATCCGATTGAAATTTTCCTAGGAACAGCAGTTTAAAAAAGCTGTTTTCAGCTATCTGAGAGTCTTGAAAATCGTGTTTCTTATAAGCGATCGTAATTTTTAAAGTGACAGAAACATTGTTTGAAATGTGTTTTCTTTTCATACATGTATAAACTTAATGCTCGTTGAGATGTTTCTTCCAAATATGATTACCTGTATCTCGCTGCAATGCGTTTTAAGCGCAGGCAGATAAGAACCTTAAAGGTGTTAACGTGAAAATAAATCATAATTATATATTTGTATGACATAGTGTTCGTTTTATAGACGTTGCTTGTGACTACATTTTCCACTTGTGACATTTTTTTAGCTCCCATAATTTTCCCGTGGGGCGTTTCGGAGTCAAAATTTGCAAGTCACGGGAACATGAAATAATAAAAACCAAGTGACTTACTGGAATGAAATAATTAATACTGAAAGTAGATATTATGTGCTATGTGCTAAAATATTAAAAAACACAACACAGTTATTTTCCTTTTCTTAAAAAGTAGAAACGATGTTAGGAAACTAGTGATGCTGAATATTGTTCAAGACCAGATAGTAGCATCAACACAGCCAATTACCTTCCTCGAATAATGTTTGCTATACTGTAGAGGCACAATTATTTCGCGTATTGATTCTAGATTAGGTTGAACGTCAATAACGTATACTTCACTCCTTCTGTGATTATACTAGAGCAGTTTTAACACACATTTGATGACTGCAAGCCAGTTATAAATAAGGAAACAAGTCGTGGAGATATCACATGCTACACGTTTGTACTGTTAGAAGCCAATGGATATTCGGCTTCAGCCGGTGCACGTATAGAACTGTGAAGTCTAGGCTGATTCCAGATGAATACGCGAAATACTCGTGCCTCTAGTTAATAGGTAATTCGGAATGAAGTGAGCACTCAGAAAAGATCTGGTAGGAACCTATAAAGTTTGATTTAAAAACGTTTATATATATATATATATATGTATATATATATATATATATATATATATATATATATATATATATATATATATATATATATATATATATATATATATATATATATATAAGAAAGTCGTGTTAGTTACACTATTTATAACTCAAGAACGGCTGAACTGGTTTGACTGAAAATTGGAGGGGAGGTAGCTTAGAACCAGAAGGACATGGGATACTTTTTATCCCGTTCGACCGCGTTCGCGTGTGACGTCAAAGACAATACAAGTCACTATAAAATGTGGTAGGTATAGCAAAAACGCATATGACATGGAATAACAAAACGCAAATGACAGCTAAACATAATTTTGTCTATGGAAAAGTATGTTTGAAAATTTGATATTTATAAATTTTGTCAGAAATCAATATTCAGTAATAATCAGTAATTTGTATTCTCTTTGAATCATCATTGACAATTCCGCGACCAAGACGATCGAATCTTTCCCGACAAGGCATGTTCACGGGTAGGAAGACCATCTGCGTTGTTTGTTCTTGCGCCTGATAATAAAACAAATGAAGAGTGCAACCTATGCACCAAAATACATGAAAAATAAAGAATCATTAAAATACTTAATCCAAAATCTGCTTACTTATTGCCTCTAAGGCGGAACAGAGTTTGCAGGGCCAGCTAGTTTATCATGTAAAAGACAAGTATGTCGATGTAAGTTCAGTTTATTTCAGAAATGTTGTATTTAAATAGGGAAATACTCGCTGTCAACCACACAAGTAGCAAATAAGTTATTATTAATGTTAAATTAAATGCAGTATCGGCTAGCGGCTATTATTCTCAAAGGTAAAATCTTTAGTGCTGATTTTATCCCGAAAGACGTATAGCTACGTCGTCATGAGTGGTCGCTGCTAGTTCCACGGACCAATAAGATGATGGTTTGTCACAAGTTACGGTTGTTTCACGGCGGGGAAGAGCAAGTAGGTATCATCCACGTAAAACTTGTTTTGTTACGTAATGTAGTTGCTGCAGTGGCTATGTTACGTCACGTCTTGTGTTAGTGTGGGGCCGTTACATCGCCAGGGGCGGGTGAGCTACCTTGAACTGACCTTCCAGACCCATCTTCTAGTGTATGCTCTACACTGCAGCATCGCACACAAGCTGGCTCACACATACCTCCCAGTCGTAAACCTCTCTGTGGTACGCTTATAACAACAATAATAATAAAACGGTGTTGTATTGTTTGAATTCGTGGAATACATTTGTAAAAAGTTTATTGGTGATGCACTTGATAGTACTAGCAAATCAACAGTCAATAAACTTTTACAAATTTGTTACCAAACAGCTCTAGTAATTTTTAAAAGTTACGAGATTTTCAGTTTGTATTTTAATATTAGAGTGTACTACACGTTGCCAACAGGAGAGTCAAGATTCTAACAGTCTGTAGACATTACAACCGTCTGTATTCAACCTGAGATACAGTTATTAGTACATTTGCTAGGCAGTTGTTTTGTTTATTTACTATAACATCGGAAAGCCGAAAAGGCAATCTAGAAATCTTAAATGAGTAACTTTATAAAAAAAATTGTGGCCATTCAAAGATGGCGGCAGAACGGTTTACTAGAAGCCGCTGTATCTCTGCTCATATTGGCCCGAGCTTCGATATATACAATACATACACACACAAATTAAAGGTCTCGTAATCAAAAACTTTTTAGTTTTAAGGTTTCCTTAGGTAGCTTTTTCACATTTTAAGTTAAATGCAAAAAAAAAAAAAAAAGAAGTTCAGAATTTCAATATTCGCACGTCCTAAATCAGGCAGATAATATTTAATTCTTTAATAAGATGATAATTTACTACACCTGATAAGGTTCTTGGTACAAGTAGACTGCAGATAGAAGTGCCTGGAGGCGTAATGTAGTCCAGCGACATAGTGCTATATACTCGGTATTGTTCTTCCTACTACAATGGACTGCACCACTCTTGTTTCCTTTCCCACGTTTCATAACGCCTTCCTAGTATTACTTTATTGTGACAGTGATGTCTGTATCACTGTACTTGCTCTAGGTCCGGACAAGGGCGAAGATTGTAAGGGAGTGCCTTACTCACTCCTCGGCGGTATGTCTGCTTTGAGTAATTGCACCCTCCCTCATTTATACCCTGATTTATGTCGTCCTGAAAAAAAATTGTTACTGTGTTATTGGCACGTGAAAGTAAATAGAAGAGATATCAATGTTATCAAACCGTAATCAGTAGTCACATACGTACATGTTAATATGGAAGCCTGTATGGACGTAGTTAGCCTAACCGAGGATAATAGGAGTGGTAAGTGTGGCCTAGACGCAAGTCACTCACCTGGTGTGAAGTCTTCTCACCAACTACCCTCTATGAGACATTCAGCGGGGACCCTATCGTTTTACGGCGAAATGTTAAAATGAAAGAATTACAAACGTGTCAATATTTTAAACGGGTTTTGTGTACGGCCATTTTTAATTTACAGTCTTTTTTCCGCCTCAAGCATTCCGGAAGGCTTGTAAAACACTTGCAATTTCATGTTCTAAATGATAGTGTACTAGGGGCCGCGGTGGCTGAATGGTCAGTCCATTCGCCGCCCACCAAGGCGATCCGGGTTCGATTCCCTGCGGGGTCGGTCCTCAGATATTTGCATGTGGGAATCGTGCCGGACGATGCCGCTGGTCGGCGGGTTATCTCCCGCCCCTCTCACCCCTTCATTCCGGCGCCCTCCGCTCCATGTCACCCCTCATCAGCGCTAAAAACCTCGATGTTCAGCGCTGACCAAAATGATAGTCTAGTAACCTTGTTATATTATTTGATGATAAAGTACTTCCATATTATCAGACATTTGTTGAAAGGTAACAAACACAATATTCCTTATCTTCCAACAAATATCAGATAATATGGAAGTAATTTTGTAGTAGACTATTACTTAGAACATGAAATGTCAAAAGTGTTGATACGCTTTCAGAAGTGCTTGAAGTGGGGATAATGCTATAAGTTAAAGATGGCTGTGCGCCATACCCCTTCACCAGGATTGGGCAGCCCTAAAATAAGCGGCGAAAACGAAATTGTTATAATTTTCGGTCGCGATAAATTAAGCCTTCTTGACATCGAAGAACCTGAAATGGACGTACACAAACTTGTAACATTCAGATGTTAACTCTGATACTGTGAGCAGTTTGTGCATACCATTCGTCGAGATAGGTTTGCGGTTGAAGTTTTTAACATTTGATGTAGTACAGGCATTGGTTTCAACTGGAAGAAATAGCTTAGATTGTATTTGAACTTGGAACTATCAGGGAAAATATGATCAC
The DNA here is from genome assembly GCA_003012365.1 of Medauroidea extradentata. Taxonomy (NCBI): domain Eukaryota; kingdom Metazoa; phylum Arthropoda; class Insecta; order Phasmatodea; family Phasmatidae; genus Medauroidea; species Medauroidea extradentata. Next base: position 67,715 of record PNEQ01000560.1, on the reverse strand, counting down.
TTGCAAATGCGAGGAATTAAATGTTTGGCTAATGTGGGAAATTTCAGAGAATTTTCTTTCCGGGTTCATTTTGAGTTTTCATAAAAGTCACAAGTTGTAAAATAATCGAGTTAGTATTATTATATTTTCTGTTAATTTGGATGTTGACTGTATTTCATTGTAAGGAGTATTGTTATTTCTGAATTTTTGTTGAATTCACTGGTTCATAACACAAGAGTAATAGAATTGACTAAATATATTTACTTTCATTTGGGAAATATGTTGAACAAAAAAAAAGTTGGTTTTGTTCTTGCCTTAATCGGGGAAATTTTTGAGTTCTTTCAGCGGAATTAGGGAAGATCAGGAAATGTTCTTTTTTACTTTGAGAGGTCGTCTTTTAGTATGCATATTTATTTAAAATATATTCGTTCAGTTTTCATTTCTTTCAAAAGTTATCTTGAACTGCGCTCAGAGCTACACTTGTGATGTGAGATACGATTGCTCAGTTTTTGATTCATCAAGCTTTCAAACAATCATTTTCGGAGACACGGAAGTGTGTTATGCAGGGCAAAGCTCTGCTAGTGTTCCTGCCTGATGATGTGTGCAGAACTGTGAATGGTAAGCATCTTGTACCGCACAGGGGAGGCTTTCACTGTGCGTTTCTTTTATTATTTTTTTTAGAGGGGGAGCGTGCCTTAAAAAGTCAATGTGCCCAAATCCGAAGCCAAAACATGGGGTCCGGGAGTCGTCCTCCTGACAAATTTGTATTTTAATGTGTAAAATAGTGCAATTTTAGGAGTTTTCTAACGAAAAAAAAAATACATATATCACTTTTGGAACTTGAAATATTTTAAGGATAAACTATGCTTTAAAAGGTTGTTTTTTTTTAAGGGGGGGGGGCTGTTCCCCGTTGACCAACTCTTGGGGCCATGTCAGACATCTGCTGTGCCACATGCGGTAATGGCGGGCGTATGTCCCAGGCTCGCTTGTCAGTCGAGGCAGGTTTCGTCTCTCGTAAGACAGGTTTAGGGCGGAACATTGTTTGTAGCTCAGAGTGTGCGTCATTGACGACTGTAGCAATACCCGTGTGGTGCTAAACCTCGCAGCTTTACAACTACAGTTATCTCAGCAGTATGACAAGATGTTTATAATATAAATTATATGTGCTGGCTAGCTGGGGGCACTAAGTCACCAAGCCTCTCATACTCGATGGCTCAATTCTCTTATACCCGTCAGCCGCCCGCTGAAGGGTATGTTTGTGTGTGAGAGGTGACAATCGATGAGGCGGTACGGGCCGCCTGTTGAGAGGACCTGATATAGTATCTCATCAAGTAACGACATGACTTTGGCTTGCATGCAGCCACGGGATGTTGAGTAAACACGAAGTGAAGCACTTGCAATGTGCGAGGAAGGTTGTTCCAACCAGTGGCACAGAATATGTAGCGATACAGAAGTGGAATAGCTGCTAGGACGGCGAACTAGGTCACACACGCCAGCAACATGGCGGAAACGCTTACAGCCTTGCTAATCGACAGCCTGACCAATAGGAAACGTGTTGTAACACGTGTTTGGTATCTACACAACGAGCAGCCAATAAGCGGGCATCAGAGGAGCCGACACTTAGTTTGTCCGTGCCAGTGTTGTTGGTCGTGTATAACTAGCACTAGTGGCGCACACAAGGTGACTCAGGCTTATAGTCACGTTGTAGCGTGAGTTTGAAGACATCAACGACCGTCCTCGACGCACGAGCGTGACGCCTTGGCGATCAAGGTCGCGTGGCAGATCCTTCCTCGCCAATTTCCGTCATCCTCCCCTCAAGGCCGAGGAAAATTCGCGGTTATCTGGCAGGGGTAGAGAGTTTAACCCCCTTCCCCAGTTTTATGATGTTCGCCTTGGTGCGGCAAGATATTTGAAGGTTAGTTGTAATGCTAGTTTGAGAATATAAGAATATATGGGTTTGAGAACATTGTATACGCAATGTATGTATGATTGGCTGATATATGTCTGGCACAACGTACCTGCCAGTAAGCTTCTGGTAAACTGAACGTGCATTGAAACCCAGCCAACAGTCAAGTTATCCCAAGATAAACCATCATCTCCACCTATGCTTTGTTGGAAAAAAATTTTTCGATAATACGAAATGTTATGGCTCAAAAACTGAAAAGACAATAACATTGTCTAACACTCCCCCTTAAAGTCAGTAAGTTTGTGGGGTTTGCTGCGTGTATTTTTTCCAACACGTTGTTACAGGAATACTATTGCGTGCAAAAAATTTCCCGTAAAATGATAATGTAGTCCCTAGAAACGTCTATTTAGTTCACATTCTTACGTACAAACATAAAATTATGAATACTATCCACTTTAACACTATTAAAGCGTGTTCAAGGGGAATTTATTTTTCTTTTTCTGATTTTTTTTTTTATAATTTATGGTTTTGTAACTTCACGTCAACGGAATTGTAATGAAATCACAACAGGGACATACTTTTTGTATAGCTTTCTAAAATACAATATAGTTAGTTTGTCACAATAATATAGGCCTAAATTGGTTCAAGTATTTCTAGAAGTCATACCAATTGCTTGAAAAATGTCTCTAGAATCAGAGAATTAGTTCGTTTTTAGTCAGTGTTTAATATTTGGCTTATTTTGTTTGGAACCCTGAATCAATTTCCATGACACTTTTTTCATCACGTAGTGGGATCTGTAACCTTCATTCTGTCGTATTAACTTGGTGTAAAGCATTCTGTCGTATTAACTTGGTGTAAAGCAAAATTTTCAAAATAGAATCGCAAGCCATTTCAAATAATCATGGGGGGACGCGGTGGTCCAGAGGTCAAGACCGCTCGCCTCCCACCTATGCGATCCGGGTTCGATTCCCGTCGGGGTCGGGCCCCGGATTTTCGTATGTGTGAATCGAGCCGGACGATGTCGTTGGTCGGCGGGATTTCTCGGTGATCCCCCGTTTCCGCCGCAGCTCATGTCGCTCCTCACCAGCGCTGACCACAATATCTCACTTTACAATAGACACATGGTCTATATTCGCCGCGCTAAACTGCCGTGCAGTGTTTTCATACAACTATTGTTCCTGTGGGACTTTAAGCGGCGACCCTGAAGTTTTATTAATTGAATATTATGAAGTAAAGCCCAATGGACGCATCTTATTTTGTGATTTACTGATTCAAGTCGTATTTTCAGTTTTACAGCAGCCTAAAAAAAGCCGTTTTTAGCCATTTACAGAGGCCCTTAAGTCATGTTACTAACTAGCATACTGCATGTTCAAAATGTGCCATACGTAGTTTCAAGTGGGTGTTCTTTGCATGGATAACAACCATAAGAATAAGTTGGGCGGTTTCGCGTAAGAAAGTATTCGCGTGACACGCCACAACAGCGTCCAACAGCTAAGTACACAGTCCTCTTAAGTGACATGAGTGAGCTAGTTGCCACACCCCCGGCAACAAAACTAGCGCCTCGGCAAGTTCCTGCTCAAACATGCGACAACATTCCCTTGCTTCGTCATCACGAACCGCATTTCAGTTCCAGCAACCTGCTCTCACCTGGGGTTGCTCGATAACCTACAGGACTCTCAAAAATTCTTTTTGAGGAATTTTTGTTTTACGTCGGGTAGACTGGCGAGAAAGAGCGAACATTTGTGACATATCATCAACGAGAGTCAACTGAAAATGTCAGTATGATTTTCATACACGGCTTCTATAATGTGAAATAACATATTGATTTAACTACATGTTACTGCTGGAATCTCAATAGCACGCTGTATGCAACGTGAAGTGTGCGACACGAATAAAATAACTCGCCAGCCAATCATCGTCATTTTGTCGCGCTGACGTCAAAGAAACCTCGACGCTGATTGGCTGACAAGTTTTGTTATTCGCGTCGCGCCCATCGCACCGTGTCAGTCGCGCTATTGTGATTGCGGCATTATGGCGCAGCTTACCACGCACTTACAGTGTGTTTCAGTTTGTCCGTTAATACGTTTGTTACGAAACTGTTCCACGAGTGTCCACTCTGGCAGTGTACTATACTATACTAAACATGCTCCTGACAAGTATGGAATGTTATTATTAAGGCATCGCTATCGTCTTTCTACTGGTTTTCTGATAATTATTTTTTAAACTCAAACAAGAGCAGATATCAAAATCTGTCTAGCAGTTTGTGTTCAAATGTTTTTAGCTGAGATAGCTAAGTTTTTCAAAGCAAGAAATTATACGCTTTAGACTAAAAAGTAAATTAACCATAATTTCGTTGATAGTATAATTAGCTAAACTTGAAAGGAATCCAACATGGAGACTATTTTAAAGGAAACTGCCAGACATATTTTTGATGTCTCCTTTCTTCTATGCGTAAAACATGAATATAGCTAAAAATGTAGCAACCAGAGAGCTTGGACTTGACACCGTGATTTTTGAAAACACTGTTTCGAAGCGTTTTAGTAGATCTAACAGTGGCAATTCCACACTGCCGTACTTCAAAATGTTCTAACCAGATGTACTTGAAACTACGATAGCAACGTGCAGAGAACTACAACCAATGGAATTATACTGCTACTGCTTAAGGCCATGCTATCTAGTTTCTACTTTTTTGTGATATTAATTTTTACACCTAAACTAATGCAGATAACAACAACCAGTGTGACAGTTTCGATTAAAATAGTCTTCTCCATGTTGGCTGATTTTTTCAAGGCAGTAAATACTATGGTTTAGCTAATTACGTAATTAATGAAATTCTGGTTGTCTTTTGAGTAAAAACCGTGTAATTTGTTGGTATGAAAAAATTACCTTGCACGGCAATTCCCATTTTAAACAAAACTGCCAGACATAGTTTTTTTATCTGCTCTCTTTTAAACTTAACAATTAACTACCGCGAAAAGTGATCGGAACTAAGGAGCATGGCCTTAAGGCGTCCGCCTGGCTGGCGCTCGAACAGCGTGCAGCGTGTGCCAAGTGACGTGTGTCCTCGGAGACCTTAGCTACGAAGATAAAACACACTTCACTTTGATTGTGACAGTGACTTTCAATACACCATACAATCTAGAGAATATCGGCGGTGATCTTGCACGATGGTTCAGAGCTCGGCTTGATGCGCGTCAGTGTCGCCCTTGAAGTTCTGTCGCTCCTGATCAGGTAGGTGGCGCCAAAGACAAGATAGTGGACGCTAACGTTCGAGGCACAGAAACGAGGAAGGTGATAGGTCTAATATAACACGGCAGTCAAACACGTCATCGCCTCTAGGCGCGGAGAACTAAACTAGCGAGCAGTGTTTTCTTAGAATGTGTTTTACAACGGCACTTCCAGAGATGACATTATTATTTTATTTGTGGAAAGCATGTGGTAAAGTGCAATGTAGGTTTCTATGACCTTCTTTTACGATTACGGTTGATATTTTGTCAGCTACGGCAACGTGGAAAAATGGTTTTTACTATTTTTAAGAAGCTTGATAAACATGTTTTTAATTACCGGCCGGCATTTCTTAAATTATAGGTACATAGTCTGAATGTGTCTTGTTTTCGTAGATAAATGCATTGAAGCATTTTAAATAAGTAGTTACACAAGAAAAAATACTTCCCGTACCTCGCTACGGCACGTCTCACGCGACAGGTCCAGTGCGTACAAGTTTCAAATTTCCTCGTTTGAGGCGTGGGAACAGCGGAGCGATAAGAGTCATAGTAGCACGCTCGACGGGAAACATCCCGCCTCTGTTCACAGCGTGTCAAACTGGCGTGCAAGGTTTTCCTTCTAGTCGTTCTACCATGGCACTTTAACCGGGGACAGTACAGTTTTGTTTTTATTTAATATTAACTATATGCCATCGTACGCGTCTCATTGCAGCTATCCAAAAAGAGTTATTAACAATTTTGAGAGAACTGAAAATCATGTTTCTAACAAGCATGCTGAATTTTTAAAATTACAGAAGAATAGTTTTAAGTGTGTGTTCTATTATTATATAAACGTAATATCATTAATAAGTTCAGCGATTTAGCGTACAATTTATTTATTTAGCGTATGGATTCATAAGTGTTTAATTAAATAGAGTGCAAACAAAATGTAAGTAACACAAAACACAACATAAAGTGTAAAATATAAACTACTATATAAGACATAATTGCTACGTAAAGAGTCACAAACAAACGTATAATTTGTATATACATTCCACAGCGTCGTCGGTTACGTTCAGGATGTCGTCAGAGTATCCGGTGTAGGACCTTAGCGAGCACTGCCTGACGATGTGTCTTTCAGCACCGCAGTCGCATGTTGCAGAGGGCAGCTTTAAGGCCGTTGGACCCGTAAAATTTCATTTTTTATATTTGTGCCAAACACTGTTCAACTTTTGCACATCAGATAACACGTCATTCCCCTAAATAAAAAAAATAGGCCCCATAGTTTTTGCGTAATCACTCATCAAAGTCTCAAATTGGCCATTGCGGTGTAGCCAAGATCAAAAAAAGTAATTAACTAATAAATTAAAAATTACAGTAACTGATAGTGTATCAATGCATTTTATGACATGGTTGATAAAAGGTAGTTTTAAAAATTTAGGTAGTAGCCAAAAGTCAAAGTTATGCAAAAATTTACTCATTTTCATCAATTTTTTTAAAAATACAAAAATGTATCGCTTTGTGTTCACAAAAATGTCTTGGAGTAGCTCACATCATTAAGAATTAATATGAATTATCTTGCTTCTGCAAGTTAATTATTTTTTGTTATTTTGGATACACCGCAACTGCCATTTTGCGACTTTGATAGGTGATTATGCTAAAACTATGGGACCTAATTATTTTGTTTTTTAATTTGGGGAAATGACATGTTATCGTGTGTGTAAAAGTTGAACAGTGTTTGGCACGAATATAAAATTTTGAATTTTTACGGGTCCAACGTCCTTAAACATCATATCCGCACATCTAGCATGGTCATTAAAAGGTCCTGTGGTAGAATAGAACAACCCATGCCACAGGCGAGGACTCCTCCCGGGGAAGCCAGCGTTATTAGTGTGGCAGGGACAGTGTTTGATGCTAGTTGTGTTCGTACCGATAAACATTCGCCTGGCTGTTGTGGCGAGAACTACAACCTTGGAGAACGTTGTGTTCTGATCGCGTTGTTCTGTCCACAAGACCCAGCATGACTCCTGAAACATGTGCAACTAAGGGCGGAAGTTTCCTTTGTCATTGTTGAGGCACATGCTTATTAAAAACCACTGTTTCTAAGCCCTTCGACGTAGCTAAACACTGCATGTTTAAACTGTCGTACTTTAACAATATATTAACAGAAAATAAGCGAAACTCCGGTATAAACGTGCACTGAACTTCGGTACAGGCTTTCAACAAGTACAATTATATGGTCACATTTACCGAGGGCTTTGTACGTGGCGCATTAAGATAAGTATGCAGAAATTATTCATTTCCTTATCATAAATGAAGAGTGGGGGGAATTGCTTATAACGTTATGTAAGTTTTGTACTTTATGAGTAAGTACGGTCTGTTGTACTTAAACATTGTTAAGTGTTATTTATTTATTGAAATAAAACGATCTTTCATGGGGTTTTATTGAGAAACCATTTTCTGCAGTAAAAAGTGGGTAGTATTGCAAAAGGAGTAAACATACCAATAGGGGCTACCGAATGTTTTATGTATGGAAAATATTTATTTGCATATTATAAGTTTCAAGATATAGGAATTACAGCCTATTATATCATTGTGGGTCGCACAGATGTGAACAAAAGTATCATTGATAGCTTCGAGTCCTGAAAAATTCGCAGGTTCAATGACTCGTAAACTAGTCTGCTCGAATTCCTTTTTTTTTTTTTTACTGAGAAAAAAAGCTGCTCATTGGCTGCTCGCTGACACAGTGAAATTGACCTACATTCAGTTACAGTTTTGTTATTGGCTCAGCTACTTCCAGGAAGTGTCGAGTAAGTCAACGATCAATTGTGAACATGATACAGTCATTTAGTTGCTGGAACTATAGGTTGCGTATAAAAGAAAAAGCGAATTTTTCAGGTCTCTAATAATTGCAGGATTGTTATGTAGTTGTCAAGTACAAATATTCAGTAGAAGCACACCCGAGTTATCATTGGCCCAGCCAGTTGTGGACACGCCCAGTCAGATGTGGAAGAACGTCAGACGTGGGCATGTTATATCAAAGTCTAGCAAAGATCTACTTTTCCCGCAATAAATCAAGAGTTGCTAATGCTCTCGCCAGGGCCTCTACCGTCCTGCTGGCGACTGCGGATTGAAATTCTGAATTTATATTACAGTTAATTGTTTTTTAATCAACCTAGTTTAAAGTTAAACACACTCCCACAAAAGCGTTTTTCGTAGGCTACAACAACTTAAAAAATAATCGATAAAAAGGATTTTAGATATTAACTCACTATATTTGTAAAATATAAATGTCAAAATTACGACAGTTAAAAAAAAATATTGGCAAAATCTTTCTTATGGCAGTATTGTTCCAGATATTTGTCGTAGACTAGTTTTTGTTTGGGAGAGTTATCATAAAAATTGATACTTCAAGAATTAATATATTGTCACATAGGTCCCCATTGAAACCCTGTCGGTGCACATTTGATAGTCCGCGTGCAACAAATAACGTCAATTTGTTAAAGTATCTGTTATGACAAGGGACCGGAACTTTTCACGAAAATATTTCTGCTCCATTTTGTTTTAAATCCTTGCGTGCACACGATAGCTCAACTTCATTATTATTGGCAGCGTATCTTTGTCTATAGGCGTCACATATTTGAATGGACCAATCAGAACAAGGTAACTGTGACGTCACATGTCTGTGATTACTGGGTAGAACGTCCTAGATGTTGGCAAGTGTAATGTGCTGGAGGGCGGTATGGAAAACAATGTTTCATGTGCATTTATTAAACGGGTTCCAAGTGCGTTTATGTACCAAAAGAAGATTCATTTTAATTCATGTCCCTGTCATTTTAAACATACCATCAGCTTATTAAAACATTGTCACCGAACTCTTCAGAAGTGGTACAAATGGCTTTTTCACATTGCTGTATCTGGAAAAATACCACCGTAATCGTGAAACACAACGATACAGACATGCATTGGGCTGTTAACTCATACTTCTATCGCTTCAAGTCACGCTGGAAAACAATTCCTATGAGAAATACTGCACGCTAGTTCAGTTCTCCGTGTCTAGAGGTGTTTGACACACGTGTTGTGAGTCGACTTATCGCTAGAGACATGCAACATTCGCGTAATTTTGTGAAAGCTGACTAGACTGCAAGTGACTATAGGCTTGTACAACGTCTCCCGCTGGCCGATATTGTCGTGACTTATACTTACACGGTAGAGAGGATAATCTCTGTAAAGACGTAACACACGTCAATGACAACGCACAAAGGTTCGTGGCCAGTGGAATCGCACATTATGCTCTGTTACGTACAGGGAAGTGAAGTTTGGTCTGCTACCAATGATAACGCGAATGTGCATGTCGCTTCTTATCGCCTTCCCCGTTGCCGCGCCTCAAACTAACAAGATAGAAAGAAAACTATAGTCCGAACAACTGTTAAACCGCCCAATCAATCGCTAGGTTCGTGGAAAATTCTCGTTTTATTTTGGTAACAAGCTAGACTTGAAACAACTGTATGCCAAGCGTCACTTTGACAACTGTCCTAGAGTCACCGAGCCAATCATCTAGAAACAACTAAATGCAAGCACATTCATGTGTAGAGATGATAGACGTAGGGAGAACTTGACTGTTTGCTGGTTTTCAACACATTATTACATTACTACTGGCTTTCTCTTGTACGTGGAGCTGTTGCCCTATTTGACTGAGCCATTAAGAATCCTACTATTGTAATATTTGATGTCTTTCATTAGTCTGCAGACATATACGTTGTGTCATGCGTACATCACCCAATAATATAGGATGTTGCAGTTAACTACAGCGTTTTCAAGGGTATGTTGGCCCGAAACGTTTTCGCGATATACCATAATTATAGATGATGGTTAGAGAAGATGATTTATCGCGGGAAAAATTGACCGTTTGCTAGGCTTCAATGTAATGTATTCATTTCTGACGCTATTATTTTGTTACTGGCGAGTCCCTATTTGACTGGGCCAATGATAACCCTGTTGAACTACTACTGAGCGTCTGAGATTCGTCTTTAAAGAACTACACCGTGGCACACAACCGTCGGCCAACAATACATGACGCAGGACGCTAAACTGATTTGCAGAATACGCTGGCAGAAAACATTCTCGCGATAAATCACCTTCTCTAATGATGGTATATCGCGCGAATGTTTTGTGCCAGCATACCTTTCAAAACACAGTGGCTTCTTGGGAGATTTATGATTGGGAGATATATGTGTGACAAACGTAGCTGCCTGCAGACCAATAGCAGGCATAAAATATTACAACGACAGGGGAGTCTCATTATCTCAGTCAAGTAGGGCAAAAACTCTACGTACAGTCGAGAGCGAGTAACCTTGTCATAGACTGAATGCACGTTGAAAGCCAGCGAACAGTCAAGTTTGACCGTGATAAACCATCATCTTTAAGGCCTTGTTACCGAGTTTTGCAGTGATTTCGAAAATATTTTTTTTGTTGCTACCTAATACACATATCAAAATTTCGCTGCACAGTTTTGACACTTATATGTTATAATTAGCAGCTGAATTTTTTTTGTAGAATTATACTGAACGGTTTTTTAGATTTCATTACCCAAAGTACCACGTTTTTCGTCGTGAAAATAAGCAAAAATGAAGGAAATTATTATTTTGCTGGCGAATGGTACATTATTTTAAAAAACGCGTCCACAGTATTGTGCATCGTGTGATTGTACATTGGCTCAATTTTTTTCTAAATTTTTGGTTAAAAAATATTTGAGTTATTGGCACCAGTCTGAAAAAAACTGGGGAACAAGCCCGTAACTATTATTTCTACTCATGTGGTATGACTGTGTCAGAGAGCAGCCAATGAGTGTATGTTGTCTGCTTCAGTGAACACACATTCTTGGAGGCTAGCCTACAGGTCAATGACCGGCGAATTATTCCCGTCTCTACCAATCACTGACCACATATCAGAGCTGCATAGATGTCTACCAATCACTGACCACATAGCAGAGCTGCAGATGTGCGTGTAAGCCACTGCAACAGAGTCGTGCAACAATCTTGTCGCGAAAACCTCCAGTGTGTAGTTATGATGTGTAACTTGAGTACAGAATATTTAGGAATACAGAAGTGAAATAACCGATAGGCCGGCGAACTCCGTCATACACGCCAGCAGAATTACTTCCCTGGCCAGCAACTTGGCGGTACCCTCTACCGCCAATCAGCGTGAGGCAGCTGCTCTGGTAGTCGACAGCTAGGCCAATAGGAAACCTGCAGTAACATGCAGCATCATATCCATGCAGCTATCTTGTCTTATCTTCTTTGGTTATCATCATCTCTCTTGATGTAAGGGAGATTATGGTAACCAAAGAAGGAGCAGCCTCTATGAAGATATTTGCAAAGTAAGTAGGAAAGAGACGAAGAGTTCGACTCCTGGCTAGCAGAGAACCCAGATGAAACAGAGGAAAATTACCAATCAAGACAGGTAGCTCCATATATATGATGACCACAGCAATGAAAATGGTAAACGACATTAAGTAATGAAAATAATATATATAAAAGGCAACCTATTCTCCCTGCATTACCCAGAAAGGGTGTGGTTGCATGGAGACAAAATGGGTTCTACTCTGCGTGGCCCTGGCCACGAAGAAAAAAAAAAGTAACATGCAGGAACCAAATATAGGCTACACGGGGTTAGCATCAACAACCTCGGGCAGCCAATAAGCGGCCAAGTTCGCCCGTATCAAACGAGCCGCCACGTCATTTCGCGTCTGTATTAGTATTTAGCGTGTGGCTTGAGAGAACCTCGTTGGACCTTGTGCTGGGGCGGATAGTGTGTAGTTTGACGGCACATAGTTTACAAACATGTAGTCCACAGAGCAGGTGTCAAGTTCGCTCAGTTAGTTGCTGACGAAGGCCACACGACACACAGTGGCTCGCATGTCTGCTATATTGTTCCCACTACGTAAATATCCGGTTAGCTCGCACATTCGTCACGCCGGGCGAGTTTATCCCCCTCGCGACCCGTGTAACTCACTCTACCACATTTACTTAGGCACTTTTCAACTATCACGAGAACACTTCTGTATCAGCTTGGTCCTTATTGGCAGTGTCTTTGTTCGGATGTGTCTGTACCAATCACAATGACCGTACGTACAGGAAAACTCGCCAATTCAGTGATGTGCAGGCTAGACTTCATTTCACTTTAAGGGCCGCGGAGGCCAAGTGGTCAGACCACCGAGGCAATCCGGGTTCGATTCCCGGCGGGGTCGGTCCCAGAATTTTCACATGTGGGAATCGTGCCAGGCAAAGCCGTTTATTAGGCGGGTTTTCTCGGAGATCTCTCGTTTCTTCCGCCCTTTCATTCCGGCAATGCTCCATACTCACCTCATGTCACCCCTCACCAGTGCTAAAGACAAAAATCTCTCACTCACTCCATTTCAGTATGCATACTCGAGCCCCGTCTATTCGTTCGTTGTCTGTTGTTCCACTGAGTAGCAGCTAGTGGACAAATGGTCGGAGCTTGAGTATGCATAGGATATTTCATTCTAACATGCAGGACACGGACATCGCGAAATTCTCCCGTCCCTACATATAAGGTATTGAAACCAAATGGTGCGAACATTTTTCGTCAACAAATCGTGGCCTATGTATAAGGAAAACAGTAACAATTTTTTTCTAATAATTATGATGCCATCCGCGAGATGGCAGGCAAGCCACTGTGATGGTCATCTCCATAGAACAGGTTTAGACACTCCTGTACTTGTAAATTGACCCTAATATGACTGATTGGTAGAAATATGCATCATTCGCGTTATTTACTGCCAGCAGACTGAATTACAAACGACTGTAGTATTGTTCGACCTCACTTATTGGCCGACAATGTCGTGTTTTGCGAGGTAAGAGGCATCTGACCAATAAGGACAAGTTTCACGGTAAAGTGAGGGATCACATGCGGAGCGGTAATACACATGAATGCCGTCACATATAGGCTAGTGGCCACAAGTATGTACAGGGCATTGACGTCTACTGTGATACGAATTCATAACGCTTATTTCGCAAGTCCCCACTGATTGTCGTCGCTGATACAAGGATGCTGTTTCTGCATTGCGTAACTGGAACTATGAGTAGCAAGTTTATGTTCGTGCCGCCAGGAGCACTGGTAGTTTGGCGGTATATTGCAATGTTCAAATATCACTGTACTAGTGGCGCTCTCAGTCATATAGGAGTCAACATAGTATGGGTAGATAGGCTAGTGTCTAGACCAGATCTTTGAAAGCTTAGTTCACAGTTGGAAAGTAGAGTTGTGCAGTAAGCGCCGATCACTCATACGCAAGCAAGTCTTCAGTAATTTTGGCTTACAATAAATACGTTAGTTATTATTTACAGCCAATGAATTATCCTGACCACTTGGACGTAAAGAAATTGTCACGTGACGCGATTTAATTCACTAAAATGATTTTTAGTAGTTCTGAATTCTGTTTTCATCTCGTAATGTATCGTACTATTGTCTGGAAATACATATTCTGTTTTTTTTTCTAAGGAAAAAATGTCAAATGTCCATTAAAACTGGTAATTTTAATGTAAATAATTACGTTGCGATACAATATGTGACTTATGTTGCAAGTATGTGTGTAGGGTTGTTGTAGCGAATAGAAAATTTTTGAAACTCTATTTTATTTGTTTTCTTTACACGCCTACAGATTTTACTTGACGTGTCCTGGGTAAATATGTTTACAGCTGTAAATGCCGTGTAATCAGATCACTTAAACCATGTGAAGCTCTGTTAAATAGTACACGAAGTCGTCAATGATAACTTGCTACATAGCTAACTCAAGCTGGGGGTAATGTACTACATATCAGAGAAATCCTATGTCATCAGAGCTGTCTGTTTAATGCACTTCTAAAATACTTGATTATTTCCTTTGTTATTTAGGCCTACGTTTCTTACTTCTTGAAGTGCGAACGTCAATTTTCACCCTTGTTTGAAACCAACCTTCGTAAGGGTAGTTTCTATATGTTTGGCGCAATAAAAACATAAGTAAATTTACTTGTCATTTGTAACCTAAGGTAGTAGGTAATATTCATCTAACGTAGATGAATTTTCTCTCACATAAAATGTGAGATACCCGCGCTGTACAGTAAGATGCACTGTTAAAAACTTTCCTAAATAACAAAAAACACACACAGCATGTGATACTTACTATACTTGAGCTTGTAAAGGCAACAAATGTTGAGCATTTTTATCTCACAAGCCTGGTAACGCCATTTGGCTATTTCATAAAATTGTATACAAACGATAGCATTTATTTATGGTAAACAACTTTATCGTGCCTGCTTAAGGTCTCGCTCGTTAGTTTTGTCGTGGTTTCGAAAAAATATATATTTTAACGCAAATTAGTATGTGTGTGTGTATTTATTAGTTCTTATAGTTTTAGTATTTATATAGCATCGTGTGTATCTGAATTTTTCTGTTGCAATACACCAAAAGGATTTTTATATTTTCCCCTGAAATGTCACATATTTTGTTGTCAAAATAAGTCAAAATGAAGCAAAATAATTTTTTGCTAGTAAACAGTACATTATTTAAAAAAACACAGTGCCAAAATTGTGTATCGTATGACTGTACACAGTCTCAAATTTTTAAAAGCATTTGATTAGAAAATATTAGATTTATTTGCAATTGTTTGAAATAAATGAAATATCTTGGCCATAACACTCGTACACATCGGTGTGGTAATTTTACAAATATTTTTTACAGTGTGACAGTGAGTGGTCAGAAACACTCACGGGAGCAGCATCGCACGACATGCTCAGAACTTTATGGCGCCTCGTAAACAATTGTTCAGTGCTAAGTTCGGAACACGACAAGATACGTCTATGATAAGAAAGCGCAAGACTTAAGCCTCTTTCACACCATCAAGTTTTGCTTCAATTTCCTTTCCAATTTATTGAATTAAGTTTAATGTGGCGTCGTAACCGCGGCCATATTCTCTTTCAATTTAATGGACGTCTTGAATTTCTTCAAAGATTTTCGTTTCGAACGTGTTAGAAATTTATGAACAGTGAAGAGGTTTTTCTGACATTAATTGAAACAATAGGTTAATTTATTTTAAATGACGCGTACAAAAATAATAACTTGTGAATAGATTTAATCAAATGTTTTTTGTGTCCCACAGGATTAGTAAATAATTGTAAAATACCTACATTTATTATTTAGTTATAGCATTTGTTTACAAATTTTGTTATAACTTTTCAAGTGGGCATTTCAATGTTTATTGAATCAAATATCTTGTATAGTTGTGGTGTTAAATAAATTGAATTCAAGAAATGTAAGTTAAATAAACGTTTTACTGTGGGAAAGGGCCTCACGTAATGTTAGAGAATTGAACAGTCTTCAGAAACCGCCAGTGATGTTAAGGCATCATGCAGAGCCGTTGGTGTAAAGTGTAGCGGTTCAATTATAACTGCAGCCGTGAACCAGGGTCCGTGTCATCTTACTATGTGTTGAATATTATCTTACTTGTGAAGCGATTTTTACATACTCTTACAGGTAATATTGTCCGTCATTGCTGCGTAAATTTGTTACACTGTAACTACTCTTAAGTGTTAGGGAATTTCACCTTATTTTTTACACAATGCACATTAACCCTAGAAATATATAGCAAATAAACGCCGGTATGGTTTTTTAGTGTATTTTTGAGTTTCAAATAGTCTGTAACTGTAGTAAACAGGAAAATACTGAATTGAAAAATTTTTAATCGAAACATTGGCTTAGTTGTAGACACGTGTGTAGTAAGTTGTAAAGTAGGTGCTAAGCAAGGGTTTGTGAAGTGTTCTGTCAACTGCGGACATGATATTAGCTAATAACGTGAACGTGCAGATATCAGAGTTATCAGTCAGAGTGATTTGTTTTACGATAATATCCGAGCTGGTTTCTTGTTATTTCCAACATTGGAACAATTTCAACATATCCCCCCTCCCATTATCTCATGCCACAATTAGAATTCAGATTAATAAATGTAAGAAGTGTTTACTCACTGACCTATCAGGTCACAGCACAAACCGCTGGAGTTATAACGTCAGAATATTAGAGACACTGGTAAATCGCGGAAAAAGTTGATTGCTTGCTAGGCTCTAACATGTTATATATAATACTGAATGTTTTGCACCTATATTGGCTATGTTTATATGAAGCACTGTGTCCCTACTCAACAGACCCTATTATAACTGTACAGTATTAACACAGAACGTGTATGATTTGCTAGAAAACTGTTCACACGTGTCACGATTGAGATACTATAGTTTATTTGAGACTATGTTAAATATTTTCGCGATTTTCCAGTGTCTCTACAGATTATTAGTGTGGGTTGCTCTCAGGGCGTAAGCAAGCACTAAGAAGGAATTTTTCAATATTTCGCCCACAGAGGGTGTGGGAAAAGGGAAATGTATTTTCGATGAATCAAGTATGTAGCTCAAACCCAACTGACCATCGCTGTGATGTTCAATTCAATGAGGCAGTCATGCAAATGCATATTATGTAATTACAGGATTTTTCGAAATTCGACATTTAAGGTGTCGAAAAGACGTGAACTGTGTTTCTGGTTATCCCTAATCTCTAGCAAACTTATATATATATTTATTGTAGTTTACTTTCAAAATGGTTACGTAAATACTCGAAAATTACTTACATTCTTAAAATATTGAACTGCTAAGAAGCATAACGGTAGGGACGGGGATGTGTACCGTATGCATCGTCTACAGATAGTACACAATGGGCTATCGTGTTTGCACTTCAACTGTATACTTATATAAAACAACTAGGACGATATTTCAAGATTTTTCCTCATTCAGCGCTTTAAGGGGTGGAAAGACATGAAAAGTGTTGCCGACTATTTCTCCATATCTATCGAATCAGTCGAGCTGTCGAAGTGTTATTTGCTTCGAGATGATGCTTGCTAAAATATTTACTGTGTCATTCCTGAATTTGCCAAATCCTACCGCAAAGAGAAAAAAAAAGTTGAGCTGTGATTTCGATTATACTTATCGATAGGGACAGAAATATTTCGCTAATTCAATAACGAAATGTTATAATCAACTATACTATGTATACTCAAGGCCCGACTATTTGTCCACCAGATGATATTCAGTGGAACAACAGAGAATGAACGAATAGACGAGAATAGAGTATGTATAGTACAATGGATCTCTACTTACCGATATCGAAGGCATCAGCAGTAGTCCTACAGTTTATTGAACTTTTTGAGTGAAAATTTTTCCGAGATTCGTCTTTCTAATTCAAATTGAATCTGCCGTTGTTAAAGTGCTTAAAGCCGAAATTTCAAGAAAATATTGCTTGAATGTTAATGTTGAATTTTTGGTACACTAGACAGACTGAAGTTGAAAGGCACTTTAACCTTAACGTCTGTACGTACAATATAATAATATGCGTTTCGTCAACTCGATAAAAAAAATTGTCCCTGGATTTGAGTGATTACACGCAGCTACAATTGTTGTACATAGTGACTTGTAACATTGAGAGTGTTACAACGGAATAATCTCCAGACTAGATGTACACGTACAATGCGCCTGGAGAGCGCCCACCACCCACAGTAGGGGTGGCAACTGCCCCTGTGAAGTCCGACACCAGCACAACACACGGATAAAGCTAGTGTTGTAAAGCCACGTGGTGTGACATACCTGTCTTGTGGTGGCGCGGTGTGGTAGGTCCGGCAACTGCTGTCTGCCGGCACTGCACCGACACACTGACTGCCAGCCACTGGCGTAGGTCACTGCCATTGCCGCCTTCCCCTCCTCTACAACACCTCCCCTCCCCCCCACCACATCACACAGGTCGTTGACAACATGTCTGCTCGACCACCTACCTCACTGGAGCCACGAACAACCTTCCCGTCCAGGAAGAAAACAACCTATACTGGTAAGTTACTCTTCTCATTGTACTTCATTCATCATGTCGGGGTAGGATTTATGCTGGAATCGCAGTACCGCGATAGACGCGATGCGAAGAAGATAACGTGCCTGCCAATCAGCATCAAGGTTGTCGTGGCGTCAGCACAACGGGGAAGCGACGTGATTCCGGAATATAACGTCTGTTTTTATTAGCTTCGCGGACGCGATAAGTCTGAAAAAGGAACTTTAATTTTGTGCCCAAATGTTGGTGTATCTGACGAGTTTGTAGTAAATTTCATTTATTTATTTTACAAAAGGTATTTGATTTTGCTGTTGTAAGCAAATGATAAAAATTTCAACCAAAAGTTTAATTATTACTTTTTTTTAGTCGTAGTAATGCCAGTGGGTATTGAATATATATTATAAAACAAAAGGAAAAATAATAAAATAATGTAAACATTTATGACTTGTACAAGAGGTTTGGTATGTAGTGGCAAGGAATTATTTACATTTAACACGTATTTAGTATGTTCACTAGTGTTCGCAGTATATAGAACTAGTACAGTCACATCGCGTGGCGTCCGTCGTGCTACTGTGCATGTAGCATTGTGATTGTTGACATCGGGAGAGTAGTTGTATTTATCAAGTGTCTACATGTCGCTTCCGCATAGTCACAGCGTGTTGTAACAAGCGTGTTGTCATATATTATCACATGGATACATGCACATCCTGTCTTGAAGCATGAGGCATGCGGCAGTAGAGCTGCTAGTCTTTGAATGTCACACGAGATTCCTACTCATATCATATATCTAGGAAGATAATGTAGGTGTTATGGAGACAATATTGTGGGGAAACTATTATACTGGCCATTTCTCCGAGCCGCAAGGAGAACCAGTGAATATACACGCAATGCTAGTGAGTTGCCGCTATTGGTATGTAGTAGGATATAGTTGGTTCATTTCCTCTCACAATGTGCCATACGTTCTTCTCATTTCTTACAGTACTCTTTCATCCGTTCACTGTGTTCCTTCTTCCTGTCTTCTAACTACATACCAGGCTTCTTCACTCTACTAGCTTGCAATACTTCCATATTCAATACTGATTCCATAAACACTTCTCTGTCAATTGTTTCTTCACGTTTTGTATCATTTGTTCTTAAATCCATGTTTACTTCGTGGATCTAACTTGTGTTTGACATCTTATCCCACAAATATTTGAAGATCTTTTTAGTTACTCTATACTTCTGACATGTTTTGTTTGTTTTGATACATTTCGTCGTTATTTCGTAATTTATAACCTTACATAGTGTTTCATAATGTTGCCCTTATAATTATCTTTTCTGGTATTTCTAATTGATCTGAGTTATAATTTAATGGTAAACCTTCTCTTGTATATAGATATTCTGGCTTCACTACTGTGGTGTGATGCATTTTTATTGTAAATGTATTTTGTCATACTATGTGCCCTTTTAATTTATGTATCATTTCTATATAGCCACTTTTTCCAAACAATTTTCTTGGATTTTCTCCCAAAGATTTTTAACCTTCGCTTTTGCGCAGCCCAATACCTGATTCCAAAAAGTTCAGTGCGTTTTGAATTTTTTTGTAAAAATTTTTGGTTTTGTTCTACATAAATTATTAAGCCTGTCGTACGGGTTATTATTATTATTATTATTTTCAATATTGACATGTATCATAGCTGATGCGACATTTGCGGAATGTATCGGAAAATATCAGCAAAAGGGAGACAGTTTATTACAATATTTTTATTTCACACTTTCCAGCCTCATTGGTGACATTTTGTATTCATTCAGTTTTCCGTTCCAAATTCTGCGTTTTCTAGGACACAGGTAAAAAGACTTGTGGTTCGGCCTTCACCGTACTGTATACGTGTGATCTCTAGGACGGGAAGTTGCATACGTGGAGTGTGTGTTCTATAAGTTTTCAAATTCTCGCGCCAACTATGAAACTTTTACGTAATGTCTGTCACTGTTAATTAGTATCTTAAGAGAGCATGGTACATCATTCATCGGTAAAAGCATTAGTTTAAAATTGTACGTTTCTCGGAAAAATCATTTTGCAAAAATGAGAAAAGAGCAACTTTAGACAATATGTTTAACCAACTTTCTGGGTAAACATTTTTCTCTGGTATTATATTTGTGAAGAACAACCACTGCTGCTGTTTAATTGCGACAGAACACATCACGCTTAACAAATACATCATTGTGAGTAAACTCTTTGCGCATAGAGATGGCTAATATCATCGATACTTGCTGTTTTGTAGTTGGACCATATTGACGTGTGTATTTCAAGTGCATGGAGTTTTAAGCGTTTGTCTACCATACGTTCTTAAAATAAATGTGGCGATATAGTTTTTAGAAGGAATTAACTGGACTGGTGTAGGAAATACAGTATTATGGACATTCCGTTTATTTAGTGACTTGAATTGAATTTCGGTGTTTTTGGTGCATTAGAATGCACTTCAGGTTTTTGTTATTCTAGAATAAACTTTCGTCGAGAAATTATCAGAGTATATTACGAATAAAGAAAGGTTTTATTAGTTTGGTAAAGCTTCAATTTTATCATACCTTTGGTTAAAATATAGAGATTAAATTAAAATCGAATATTATACTTTACATGTACTGAAAAGGTCGATCGTGTTTCAACTGTAAGTTTTGTACATCAATTTAGAAAGATTGTATTAGAACAATTGTGAGCATTTAGTACTTATGAAGCGTTGTTACATTGTGGAAGCAAACACAGAACTATCAGATACGTTATTCTAGTGCAGTTAGTCACGTGAGCATACTGTAACGTGACCATAGATCCGTACCAATGCTCTGTGAAGTACAGGATGTTCTCAAATATATGTTTCCGCATGCGGCTTCGTGGCTCAGGAACAGGGTTAAATGGCGGAAAGCAGTAATCAGCAAAATTTGGAAACCTTTATAGTTTAAATCAATTCCAGTTAAAGAGTGGTCCATTAGCTCAGAGGAAATTCTCAAACTTTTGCCTACGTTTTATTTTCTCAGGAATTAAATCACTGTACTTAGACATTAATTTTAACAAAAGACTGTGCAGCATTTATATTTTGACACTTTAATTAATAAGCGAAATTCGACGTGTCCGTTTTAATTTAGTGTACACTTGACGACATATATTTGGGTAAATACAAAAATAAGGTATACCTAGACACGTAGGCTACACTTAATTATAGTAATACAGGATGTGAGGTAATTCGCGGGTACGGACTGTGCCAAGTGAATCTCGTATGAAAACATAGCAGAAAATACTGTATGGTTAAAATCGCCAGGTCCTTTGTTTACGAGAACAATGACACGGTAGTGCGAACAATCTACCCACATTCCTTCTCTCTGGTATTGTGAATCTATCTCGTCAACTAAGACCTGACGACTTTCTGCCAGAGAGTATTGTCTACTTGTGATGGAAATAGTGGTTCTACATCTGTGACATCCGTGTTTTAATATAGTTCATAAGGTCAGAAACTATATTTATATATGGTTTTATATTTAGTAACACACACACACACACACACACATATATATATATATATATATATATATATATATATATATATATATATATATATATTGCGCTTGCGTGTGCTCGCGCTTGTGTAGCTCAAGAGGGGACTTGCTCCATACATTGTTGCCACATCGTGCACGTAATAATGTCATCCTACGAGGTTTTGACGCTGACATTGTCGTGTCTAATCTAGGCCAGGATCCGCGTGGTGTGAGCTTATGTGGTCGCTTCTGTACAGTTCTTGTGTAGCCGTCGTCGGTGAAGTGTGCTCGTGCCGCACCCCTGTTGACTGCGAGTCTATTCACCTTGCATGTGTAACTTAGCTGGCTGTGGATTCTTTTCAGTCTTGAGGTCATTTTGTTTGTGCTGTTTTCTGTCAAGTCGCGTCTTTTTGTGTATTTTAGACTGTGCGTTACTGCGCATACAATCAAATTGCTTATTGGCTGTAGTGTTGGTTTCTGCCAAGGCCAGGGGCTGTGCCCCACAACACGTAAAATAAGGTCGTTTCTGGACATTCTGCGTGTATACACACACATACACATACATACATACATACATACACACATTCGTATATATATAAGAAGCAATGTGTTTCTGAAAAATTTAGTAATGGTAATTTAAATGTCATGCATTTTACCGTTCGAATGGCGTAATTGCACGACAATACCATTGATGTGCAACTTATTGAACCAGTGCTTTACAAAGAAATTTAATGCAATGCGAACTTATTTCGTGGTTTGTAGTTTTATTTATATTTCACAATAAAAGTCAAAGTAATACTTGCCAAACATTGAACACTGGATTATATTATCAGGAAGTTGCCGATTACAAAGAAATATCAATGCAGTTGTGAAGACTCTCTTGTGCCAGCGTGCAACATGGTAACTAATATATTTGAAGAGTTGTAATTCGAAATGAACTAAGCGCAGAAAACCTATTTCCGAAGAAAAGCAGAAAAACGTGGAAAAAAACACACACTCACGTATTTAATCGGAATAACATAGTTTAATAGTAAGAATAGATCATGCTGCCATTCTTGGCTATCAAAACATCAAATATATATAGATCTTCAAAATTAAACAAAAAAAGCATCGGAATCCAGTGTACACAGGCAGTGCCACTTATTTCTTGTTTAATATATTTTATGAATATCATTAATCACGGCACTTGTCCTCTCTAGAATATTACTAGCCATGGTACTTGTTACATTTCGATGGAAATCCTATATCAATAATGGTATTGCCTTACGTCTCTTTTGAAGATCGTAAGCTATGGCACATAGACCATTTTGATGGAATAATCGTGGAAATATGGGTTCTGGCACTTAGTTCTTTTTTAATTTCAACTCTTCATTTGTTGAAGTTTGTCTGGCTGTACATTTATCTCAGAGAAATATCGTGGGCACACGCCATGACAGTAAATGGTGTGTCACAGAAAACAAGAGAATACGCGTTGTCAGACAGACAAGTGAACAACTAAACATATTTGGTTGTTTACTAATCAGTTTGTCTTCGTGTATTTTTGGGTTTCCTGTGATACAATATTTGCTGCAATGACTTATGTTGACAATACTTCTTTGATTAGTAACTTGTCCACATTGCTGGGATCATTTATAAATAACTACATTTAAAGTTAAAAGGATTTAAAATTGTGTCTAAAATGCGTTAAAAAATATTTTTTTTTTCTATTTGACTTTGCAGGTTTACCACATTTACGTTTACATTGTATCACAAAACATTGAAAAACATTCAGAACCCTGACAAAAATATCGTCACTCAGAAAAACGCTTGTTTACAGTGCGTGTAATGTATTGCGTAGTGCGCCTGGGACATAGGCAACACGCCTGTCACTTGTGTGATGCACGTTGCGGCGTACACGCGCCTGCCGTAGTATACCCAGCAGTTTATATATGTACGTTATTTCTAAAGCGTCTAATATCACACCTCACGTGGGCTTGGAGCTGTCAGATATTTTACACAAGACAAGTTCAGTAAACAACTAAATTACAATAAAATTAATACTATGGTAACAAGTAAACGAAGTACAGTATATAACTAGTTGGGATTAAATTGCAACTAATGACTAATGCACGACACTTTACGACAAAAATACAAGATACTAATTTTACAAAATAGTTTAAGTATGGCCACGACTGTTATAAAATACAACTACCGTGGACAACAGTGGATAGTCAAAGATAGGTATGCAAATCTGATTAATAGGTTAACTAATTAACTGGTAAATCTGAAATGCGTAATACTTGTGAAAATATTTATTCATAGGATAATAAATTATTATATTATAAATTCTAGAAGTATACACTTATTAGTATTTTCAACACACGTGTGTGTGTATGGGGAAAAAGAGGGGGGGGGGTTAACGGTAACATGAGCCTAATTTAAGGTTATGCTTTTTTTATTTCAGCAAATATATTTATAATTTAGCCATAATTTGATACAAACATTACGGACAAATGACTGTTTTATTTATTTCATTGTACTTGACGTCTCGTCAACAGCGAAGTCGCTACAGTCTGTTTGTTACACACATCTACATACAAGGACAGAGCTAGGGGAGGACCCGACAAGTACATTTAAGAACACGTTCTAACTAGGTGCGATTTCGGGAAACTTTGCAAATACGAAATCATGACGACCGACAGTATTCTGTTGTTAAAATGTAACGTCAAAATATAATGTATTTCTTTGTGCCGAATTACGTTTGAAATTAAACATATTTATTATTTGATGTTTATAACACATGTAAATTTTATTTTCGTAATTCTCATATTGGTTAGCGTAGTTCAAAGTGGGAAATTTTTCTGTTCGTGTAACTTTTCAGTAAAAACTAACTCGTCTACGAAATATGATTATTCATACCAGAATTGCATGTGATGGTCAGAACATAGCTGTCTGCAGACCAACAACAGGCATCAAATATTACAATAGCGGGATTCTTACTAGCCCAGTCAAATAGGGTAACAGCCCCAAGTACAAGGTAAAGCCAGTAATAATCTGATAAGTTGAACGTGGGTTGAAATACAGCAAACAGTCAAGTTTTCCCGCCATAAACCATCATCTCTAATAGTTGGCACTAGATGGTGTTGAGGAAGTTATCAGCCAGTTAGACGCGCATTCCAGTGCGGAGTGTTGAATGGGGCGAGGTCGATGAAGTGTTTGACGTCACTAGGATATGAACACTCATCGTGGAATGGCGTGAAGTATGCGGCTCGTACAGGAAGCAGCAGAACAACAGTCGTGACGTCATCACAGTTGACAGCAATCGTCAGGGAATGTTTGTGCGTGTATTGTCAGGCACGGGACAAAGAGGGATGTTGAACCATGGTGTATTGTTGTGGGTTGATCTAGCCACGTGTGCCACCACGTGTGTTGTCGCTCTGGGGAATGTTTGTTAGCTGACGTGGCTCAGTTGCTATTCAGTATGAAGACATACCCATGTTTCCTGTCTTCTGTATCTACAGCTGGCTGTACCGATGTGAACTTTTCCATTCAGTATTCAAGCTGACCTTGAACTGAGAGCTGGTATTATGTTGGATGGTAGGTATCGACACTGATTTATCGCGAGAAGTGTTGAGTATTTCCTAGGCTTCAATATAACATCTTCATTATGTGACATTATTAGAGCCACGACTTTGCCGAGAAAAATATTTTTGCAACAACTTGTTTCAGTGCAGCTTTGCTTCATGGTTATTGGCAGCGAATGCTTGCTTAGACACATCTCTCATTTGTCTGCGCCAATCATAATAAAAGTTATTGTGCCATCATACGTCTGTGATTTGCCAGTAAAATCTCAAGACAAGCGAGAGTGAAAACATACATTCATTGTCCATGAAGCACGGCTGCATTTGTAGGGACAGGAACATTACGCTAGACTTCATTGTAATATACATACTCAAAGCCCTGTCTATTCGTCCATTCTCTGCCTTTCCACTTAATAGCAGCTGATGGACAAATAGTCGGGGCTTGAGTGTACATAGACTAGTAGATTCTAACATGCAGGACGTCACATTACCGACATTTCCCTGTACCTATGCATATGTGTACACAAGGCATACCAAATGGTGTAAAAGTCTTTTCGCCATAAAATCATGGCTCTAGACATAATTCTTTTGTTAATGATGTGTCGCCATCTGACTGGCCAACGATAACTCAGGCGAGCGGCTACTGAACATTTGTGATATGTCTTCAAACAACTACAACAATCCTCCAATGATACAAGACGCTGCCAGCTATACTGATGTGCACAATACGGTGGTACGAAGTATTCTTGCGATGTTCCACTGTCTCTTCACATTCCTCCCAAATCATGTCGTTGTGTCAAGTAGTACGTGGCCGTGTGTAATGATTACGGACCCTGGATTTCCGCGAAAACAATTTTGCCACACTTTGTTTCAGTGACTCACGTGCACATCTGCAGTTCTGCGTCGTGGTCAGTGACTGGGAGTCTTAGCTCTGACGACGTGCCTTGGGGTTTGACTGGCAAATCACAGACTTGTGAAGTTGTATTAACGTTATTGTGATTGGCAAAGTCAAATGAGAGACATAACTTCATAAAGACACGCTGCCAATAACCATGAAGTAGAACTGCAGATGTGCTCGAAGTCACTGAAACAAAGTGCGGCTAAATTGTTTTCGCGGAAATGCAGGGTCCCTAGTGATGATCCGTGACAATGAGACGTAACTACCGCTGACCTAACACAGCGGGAATAATGAGCGTATAACAAACTGTGAGATATACGGTTCTACATTGCAAATTATGTTTTTACTGTGACCTTTGTTGGCGGTTTAGTTTAAGTATTGTAATTATTAATGGGAAGGAATTCCTTTTTACGCCTCGGGAATGGTCCATTTAGTCACAGATGCTACATATTAATCGTAGCAATTTCATTGACAATTGCTTCAGTTGTTGATAAGTTACGCATAATGGTTCTGCTCGTGTGCAGTATGTATTAATATGAAATATATTCTACGCCAATATCTACAGTTGTTATCTTGAAACATGGGGTAAAAGTTCGGCGCAGTGTTTCACCGCGGCTTGCAATGACAGACCAGATTACAACCTACGTGAAACCTCTTCGTAGAGCTCTAGTGAAACATGCCGCGCCATTTTGTACACTTGTTGATATGGCTGTAGTGAGATATTTGATAATGTTTTCATTACATCAGCTTTCGCTCTTTGATTTAAAATAAGAGGAGAGACATATCAGGCCTGGGCTTCATCCTTATTAGGTCGCACTTATATTAATATGTCAGTTTCGCTTGCAAACTTACATCCTTTGTTGCAAATATTACTTCGAAGTGCATGTAACTGAGTGTTGTTATATTTAGTGACCTGGTTTTCGAGAGAAACTAAGACAAGTGGCTAACTCACACACACATCTATCAATACAACTTACTTGAGTTAAGCCCCACCTTCAAGTAGTTGCTGGCTCCAACCCTTGCTGTGCCCAGGCTTTGTACTACGCATTTAACCTGCGATTCAAACACCTTGCAACGAGTTGCGATTATTATTTTTCTACGAAACAATTTAACGCGCATCATACTTGTATACCTACAAAATGAACACACGCTTCAAACTATGTTTCTATAGTTTTAAAAATTCTGCACGGTCGTACGAAGTATTATTTTCGGGCACCTCAGAATGGCCAAAAATGGCTTTTCCGAACTGCCGTACATGGAACAATAACAAGAATAGACAAACACAACAGAAAGAAGCTTAGACTTTGAACTATGCTATCCACAAGTAACATACTCTGGTCGTCGCTTGTAGTCTTATAGAAACAAAGGATAATAGTAGAGCACTACGCCAGCTGAGTGGCTTGCACGGAGAGGCGATAATGTATTATATACATCGACCAGCGGTACCCGTAGCACGCCATCGGTTTTGTGGCTGCCTAGGCAGGACCCTTAATTAGATAGTGCTTGTACTCGCACTGAGGCACGTCTATTGCAGGAATGTCGTGAGTCTTGGCACGATGCACCAAGGACTACGCCCTCACAACCTTGTACCACTTACCTCTCTCTCTCCTCTCCTCTCTTCTCTTCTCTTCTCTTCTCATGTTCAACTTCAAAGTTCAGTCATCTAACACCCACATCTACCTATTACACCACTATACCCTCCTTACTGCACTGCACCGATGTTTATGTTATCGCCTAGCCTCGCTCTCTTCTTCCTACTGCTCAAACAGCGACAGTAATTAAGTCTGCTTTCTATTTCCTTATGGAGTCATCTTCCACTTATTTTGCTATGGAGATGTATGTCAATCTGAAGAGTTTTCTTGGATATGCGACATTACTAGCAAATGTTGCTGACACATTTACATAAGACGACTAGGTACGAGAAAATGGAAGAAAAAAAAAACGAAAATGTTTCCAATTAATAATTTTTATACAGTCGCCCACCGATAGGGCGTATAATTTGATGGGGGGGGGGGGGATTTAATGTGAAACATGAATAAAGTAGTTTCGTTGGTTTGGTTTGTGGGATTGTAGAACCTAGAGTATAACAAGTGCAGCTTATTGGTTGGTCACAGGATGCGGTGTTATTGAAAGCATTCATATTAACTTTGTTTTCAACCGCCAAGTGTTCTTGCATGTCGACGTGACAGAGCAATTTTAAGAAATATCTTTTACATCGCCATTATTGTAGCACTGAAATATAACACGCTATTTATTTTTTGCGTCCGAAATTAAACATCGCATTTTTATTTTTTGGGACCTAACGTGGATATAATGCACTATTCTCTAAAGTTACTGTAGGTATTTTATAGCAAATTTTTCTTAGGTATATATGTATGTATATATGTGTGTGTGTGTATGCATGTGTATATATATATAGTAGGGTCGCGAAAAGTCGATACTTCGTTGACGAGATCGTCTGCATTTTTCCTATGAATAAACCAATGTTTTTCCAAAATGATGTTATCGCCAAATTTATTTAACGTCTTTACAGTGTTAATTTTTAAATTTTTTGGGGTGTTTATGAGGGGATATCAGGTTTAATAATACATAAAGTGTATATACTTCCCTGCAGTCACAAGCTAACGTCCTAGGCCACGATACATAACTGGAAACATGAACATTCCGCGGGACAAGCTATGATGTCGCGTGCGTTACCTTCCCAGTAGGGTCGCTACCAGAGAGCCTGAAACTTCACAATCTCCATAGAGTTCTGAGCCGAGATCTCGTACATTTACTTGCTGTGCGAGAGATCACGCTTCACTAGTGCGACGTTGTGGGCAGAATGTTGCTCATTAAGTTGGCTAATATCAGTATCTAGGATTGTTTTGTAGTTCTCCATGTTGACTCTCTATACGTCTAGATCTAAAATGATGTTTGTAGAGTTTATTTGTAATATTTGTAGAGCTAGCGGCGTGTTATGTACGAAACACACGCTGTTCTTCCCTCACAAGGCCAAATAAACAACGTTACCAAACTAAATACGAGAACTTTATACTTGCATGTTTGGGGTACTCCTTCCTTGTTGTTTTAGAGAGGGGGGGGGGCGTAAAACAAAGACGATTCTTTTATAATTCAAAGGACGAAACACTCAAGGACGTTACACATACATATCCAGTCTTGTTTATCATACGTATGTGTGTTGTTGTAGTTGAGTGTTTACGTTACACACGAGTGATAAACTGTAAGTATTGCAAGGACGCTGGGTTTGGGAATTGTTTTGAAAACCACAAAGGCGAGAATGTGCTGTTACTATTGTTGCGCCTCTGCCATAGTAGATAGGCCGTTACATTTTGTTTTGCATTTTGACACCGGTATAATTCACTTATAACCAATTATAAAATTAAGAAATTGTAGAATTATTTCAGATAAATTTTACAAAAGTAGTAGCGTGTGAAAATTCCAACTTTGAACGAACATTAGCTTAAAAATGCATTGTCATTTTTTTTTTTTTAAAGATAATATTGAAAGTTCCCACTAGCATGATTAGAGGGGATGGGGGTTAAAAGGACAACCATTGAAAGTAACGTTTTGAAATTATTTTTTCGACGGCGTGAAATATGAGATTTACAAATACATTGTAACAACCTTCCTAAACAATAACAAAGTTTGGCTTCCATGAGCTGTACACGAAATATGAATGTTACTATTCTTTAATGTCTACACATCCAATCATAACGCACGTTACGTATGTTGAGTAGCTTCATTATACATGTAAGTGTTTTATAGACAGTGTGTTCGTCAGGCCCGGATATACCACTAGGCCCACGCCTAGGACGCAACTTTCACAAGGGCGCACTTTTAGCGAGGAGAACATGTGAAGAATTTTCCATCACTTTTTTTAAAAGTGCCAATATGGCTACAACTGAGACAATTTTCATTGCCTTTACTTTTGGTATTGTTAACTTTCACTGTCTCTTATTAGTTTTATCAGCTAATTATTTTCAAATTACAGTATTGAGTTACAATTAAGCTGAATTATTATGATATTATTACTATTATTATACACAGCGAGAGGACAGATCAGAGTACTTTAAATAATGTGGTGTTGAAAAGAGGGAAAGGACGCCAGTTGTTCAAGAAAGAAGGTAAACACAGGCTGCGAGGCTTAGAAACTTAAACCCTGCCCTGATGTTCGTGCGCGCGCCGTGTACTCATTTGTAACGGACGTATACATGAGTGTGGTATATTTCCAAGTGATTGCTTGCAATGTAAACGTAAGGAACAAATACAACATTGATAGCAAGTTGTAACCACCTTCGTGCTCACGGCATGAAGTGTACTCAGTAGTATGAGTTGAGCAGAGAACCATATTTCTCACTGATGCACCCGCTACAGAGGGTCCATAACTGCAGGTGCTCGAATATTCCATGTTTAAATGGGAAAATACATGAACGCACTGCTTAGGTCACAGTTTGCTATGGCTCTTTTTATCCTTCAAGTGGTACGCTTTAATGCTTGTTATTTTTCTAGGACCTACTGTGGATCTTCTCATTCTACTTAGCATGATTATCTGCAAATATATTACTTTGTGGGTTTGTTGTTTCTTGCATAACTACATGCAATAATGGTTAGCAGACGTTCACGATTTATGGTGATGATAACGATTGTGGTGATATTTATCAAATATCGTCACTCATCCAGGGTTAAGGTGAGCATGTATGTTTGTCTGCCTGCGCATCACATGCACATACATTACGTAAAATGTGCATCACATGTTTCTGAAAATCTGTACTGATCTTACGTGCCCTACATTTATTTATAAAATTTGAATAAATTACATACGTGGAACTGAACTTAAATTTCCTGTCTTGTTGAGATACGATTTAGAATATCTGCGAGCTCATCCTTATTTTCACATAGGCCTATGGGAAATGTGCGAGCTTCGAAGCGAATCAAGAATACAGTTTGGAGGTTCAGAATATACAGTTGGTAGACGGTAAGTACATAGTTAGTTCACCAAGGTCAACATCTCACTTGGTCCATACTTCAGGCTGGCTGTGACGTAGATATGTGCCTTGTACAGAACTACCGTACCAATCCTACCATCACTCGGACCT
This sequence comes from Medauroidea extradentata, assembly GCA_003012365.1. NCBI lineage: Eukaryota > Metazoa > Arthropoda > Insecta > Phasmatodea > Phasmatidae > Medauroidea > Medauroidea extradentata. The sequence goes on along the minus strand of PNEQ01000560.1, from coordinate 36,657 downwards.
TTTGTCAGACATGATGTGTCTGCCTAAAGTCGTGTGCGTGTTCATCATGTCCGTCCATCTTGTGACGCCATCGTTGGCTGTGACTGAATGTTTACTATATATATGCAAAGTGGATTACGCTGAGTTTGATGTCACTTGTGACTACAGCTTCCACTTTTAAAATTGGTTTCACTCTCATAGTTTTCCTAAAAGTAACATGACGAAGTCAAAATTTGCAAGTTACGGGAACATAGTAATAACAAAAACCAAGTGTCTTACTAGAATTAAATAATTTACACTGAAATGAAATATTATGGCCAAATTGCTAAAACATTAAAAAATACACAGTGAGATTACTTTATACTTTTCAAAATAATCTGAAAATGATGACAGTTTACTTAATTTATGGCAATTAATAAAAAACTGCGAAAAGACTGGCCAGGGCGGCGAGCGATGTGTAGATCTTCGGTCGTTACAATATTATTAGATAATTGCTTAGTAAATACGCATACATTTTCTATGCTTATGAATAGCATTCAAATAACGTTACACCCGCCTGTACCCATTTCAGGTCCATTACTTATCATTAAAGCATTACTTTATAACCGTACCAAATACTGACCAACTCTTTTACATTACATTTATATTAATTTCTCACGAATGAAATATTTTTCGGTTCCATAGTTTTCGTATAAGTGCGTGTTAAAGTAGCTATTTGACTATTTTTGCCATTTACCCAAAGTAAAGACAATTCAAATTATACTAATGGAATAATTTTGAGTGGAAGTGTCATTTTTTTTACTTTCATGTAAAAATGGTTTCAAATTGATACGGTAGGTAGTCAAACATATGAAAAAGTTAACGTATATTCAAGAATTTTTTCAAATGTAAATAATTTTTACATGAAATTATTAAGATGTACTTTCAGTTTACATTATTTTGTTTGTATCATTTGAATAGTTATTTCGGGTGAGTCACGAAAACAATGAGATCACTACTTTGGCATGAGCTTGTACAAAAACTATAAAATAAAAATATTTCATTTGTGTGTAATTACAATGAATGTAACGTGTAATAGTTGGACGGTGTTTGGAAAAATTGTAAAGTAACGAAATTTAGGTGCGAAACACCCTTAAGTATGAAAATCTTGGTGCAGAATGTTTTTAAGGGTATATGTTTGTACACTACAACTTTATCTGTAATATTTGGCCTTAAAATCGTAGGGTGACCGCTGAATGTCTCATAGAGAGGCTAGTTGTCGGGAGAAGATTGCATGCCAGTTAGTAACTTGCTGCTATAGGCCAGTGTGAGGCAGGATGTATGTGCTGCGTCGTCCTTTTAGCTTCCACACTTCCAGGCCTGGAACAGTTAGACACACCCTGCCAGGCGGTCACCTTAATGTTGCATGGCTTATGCTGCACTGTAGACTTGTTTATTATGTTAGTACAGTATGTTGTTTCCCACATTATGGCAGTAGGTGTGAGAGTATTTGTTCTAGTATTGCTGTTTGTTTCTGTTCAGCAACATAGTTTGTAGCCAAGAACTTTAAGTCAGTGTTACTATTAACTACTACTAAGTAAATCCACTCATTCAAGCAAAAATAATTCTTTGTAACTTTTTTGGAAAAATACCTCTATGTCATAAACTTCGCTATGTTTTTTATTTTTAATACTTTCTAAATATAAAAAACTTTTAAGACGGGAGTTAAGGACAGATGACAAATACATATGATAAAAATAAACTGAAATAATCATCAGCAAAAATTAATTTGTTACTAATATTTATTCCACTTTATTTTTCTTTTTGTTTATTTGTAGCAAGTCCTTAACTCCTGTCTTGAAAGTTTTTAATATTTATTTTTTTGTTAAACATTAATCATCAGATAGGTACAACACATATCAACTGTACCCTTGCTGACTCAGTGTAGGTACTGTCAAATAATATAATTGTAGAATAGTAGTGCAAACATACAGCAATATTCCATTTATGCAAGTACCTTGTAATACTATGTTTACATACAGTACATTTATGCAGTCTTTGTTAAATTAGTTCATATTGGTGTATAAATAGTAATTATTTCAAACAAATAAAAAAATACATTTAAGTTATTGCCGTTAATCACGGCAAAGGACGTAGTTCAACTTATTTCAGAAAATATACTCAGACAATTTTTTTATAATTTCTGCACAATGTTTCTTGGTGAACAGATGTCATGGTTTTATCCACTTTAAGAAAAATTTACATATGAAAGAAAATTGCACTTGTAGGTAACAAAAGTTGATGAAATTAAAAATTTTTATTTTAAAGTTTAATTTTTTTTGTGTAGTTTTGCAAACATGTACACAACTTCATATTTTGCAATAACGTATCACTAATTCAGAACATCTAATTGAACTCATAGTTAATATGCATCATTAAGTCAATGAATGTAGCCTTTTTTTTCTTTTAATTTTTTTAGTCAGGAACTTAAGTAAGAAAGGGATTATCTTCAGAGAATACCTGATTAGAATAATGTGTTCAATAATTGCTTTTGTTCTTAAGTGCAGTAGTTGTGATGTACATATATTTGTTTATGTAATGTATTCAAGAACCAAAATGTTTGCATACCTCATTAATTATAAGAGAATATAATTAATGCAAAAAATGTAGTTTTCATATAATTAAATGTGTTACTGTATTTGCTGATGCCGTGAATAATGTATGTACAATCCCTAAGTACGAGTCGGTAATGACTCACTGGGACAATCTTAACAAATAATAATAATAACAAAGCATGTGTGTATGGAGGAAAATATTTTCATTGTTTTCAATCTGTGTAACGCAAGGAAAGTTTTTGACTGGAACTTAGTCATGTATATTTATTTTCTGAAGGTGTTGGGATCAATAATAAAGGCTCAAATTATCATTTGCTGAAGCATACAAATTTATTGCACATACTTCTAGTTTGTTAAGTACCTGTAAGAATGGAGATACAAATGTTGTTATTTCAGTGACCTTAATGTGAGAATCCACTGTGCTATGTATACGTGAGCCCATCAGTTTGTTTATCGTCAGTTGTTCCAGTGAGCAGCAGCTGATAGACAAATGGTGGGGGCTTGCAGGTCATTGGACTTGTGAAATGTTTCTTTCTCTACGTGTAAGGATGTTCTGAGGTTTATGTCTTCATATATTGTGAGGTGTGAGTGTGGTTGGTTGTTGCAAGGCATGTTTTGTTACTGACCAGGTATCGACGATGCCAGGGACCGGTTGAAGGGAGCGCTGCAGGAGCTGCTAGACCAGAGTGATGAGTCTTCAATGTCGAGCAGTGACGGTGCTCATACCGAGACCGAGATGATCAGGCCCACGCCTATCAAGAAGTGAGTGACAATGCAGCCCATCACAGCTGTTTTAATTAAGTAAAGATATGCCATTGCAACACCACATCATTCAAGGAAATCAAGAGCGCAAAGAAAAAGAAAACAAAATTGAGTTTAGCTTGTAACCAACAAATACATAAATCAAATAAGTAAAACATGAAAGATCTCATATTATCTTTTACGGGATAGCTTATGAGTAGCGACATCTGAATTTCCCGGAAATATTTATGTGCGAACTAGTTTCAATGCCCTAAGTGCACATCTGCAGTTCATATTCATGGTCAGTAATTGGACGTTAACTCTTTGTACCTTACCGAGGGATGTGGCACAACGGTAACATGTTGGACTCGCAATGGGGAGGACCCGAGTTCGATCCCTGGCTCCTGCCATCCTGATTTCTGTTTTCCACGATTTCCCCAAATCATGCCAGACAAATGCTGGGATGGTTCGTTAACAAAGGCCATGGCCGACTCTTGTCCCAGCTCCCATCATTGTATAAAGTTGTGTCATCGCCTATAATGACCTCGCTGTCGGCGAGATATAAAGCCCACTTACATTAATATCATCTTTGTACATTGTTCTGATTGGCATAGTCAAAGAAGTTCTTTCTACACAAAGGCACATTGCCAATAACTACGGAGCTGAGGTGCAGATGTTCACAAAAGGCATTGCAATAGCTGGTGCAAAAATATTTTTGTGAAAATCAGGTGCCCCTTGCAAATAAGGTATCCCATAAAAATTAATATACAATTTTTTATTATTTATTTATTTTAATCATAAATGTATTGACTACAGCCAAACTCCATTTTTTGTCTGATTCTTGGTTTTCTGGAACGACATACTGTCAAAATGGTATATGTTGAAAATATTTTATATAATCATAAATTTCCATTGCAAGAATGTTTCACAGCTTCGCCTCCTTCGTGACGAGAAGTTGCACTGGAGATGTGTGTTATTGTGTACTGTACTTTGTTCTCTTGTTGTTTACAATACAGTACTGTGTACGTTCTTACAAAACTTCATTGTAAGGCATTGTCATAAAATTGGTTGGATTTCCGTAGGTGTAATGAATGTTAGCACATGGAAAATTCTGTGGAAAAAATTCGTCATCAACTTTAGCTTTCCTGCTCACTACTTCTTTGTAAAAATTATTAGACTTAATCCTATTGTCTGATAATCCTAATAGGTTTTCATAACAATTAGTAGTTCACATTAATTTGACCATACTTCATATAGTTTAGTTGAACAAACTATTGTACACATTATTTATTTTTTCATTTGAGTTTATTAGTAAATATACCATGAATGTGATGTGTAAATATTATGAGAAGTCCTCGAGTGAAACTTTTTTACTTACAGAAAGCAATATTAAAATTTTAAGTCTTATGAATATGATTGGTGTATGTGTCAAGAATGACACCTACCACTTTTATGGACAGAACATTAAATTGGTGCACCTTTTTTTTAGTTTTTCTATCATACTATAAACAATGACACAGTAATTTTATTTATAAAACGTATGGCATAAAGTCAAACAAAAAGTTTTGATTCTTTTTTTTAATCAGGTTGATATTTTTTTAAGTCAGTTTCGAAATGCAATTTATGACTATGCAAAACATGCTTTTAATGGATGTGCTGTAATTTAATAAACATAACCAATAAATATATTGTGTTTAATTTACTAGTTTCGGTAGAAACAATTATATTGGGTTAAATTAAATAGTTTAGTTATAAACAGAACACATGTAGCACACTTCATCACAGTTCATGCGTTAGGCGAGGACTTACCTCACAGAGCCAACCAAGAGGATTAATATGGCTCATGCCCTTGTAGTAGAGTTTTGTCGAGATGATCAAACATGTGCATGTCTCGTGACGGTCTGATGGCAGGGAACATGCATCTGCTCCTTCAACCCCGAGACTTACGAAGACCATGAAGCGGCGACGACGACGAGAAGCTCTGACAAACACAGTGTTCCACCACACGTTCGTCATGAAGATGTTTGACCGCAGCGTGGATCTGGCGCAGTTTGAGGAGAACTCCCCGCTGTATTCCGTGTGTCGCGGGTGGATGGCCAACCAGCCGCACAACACTCCACAGCTCGCCAAGTAAGTAGTTGAGCCATGCGAGGTAGGTTTTATCTCGTTGGTGCAAACATTTCAAAGCTTTTTTAACAGAATGCTTTAAAAAAATTCTAGACTAAGAGAAGTTATACAGTGCACAATTCTGTGAAGCGTTTTCCAAAATAATGCACTGTTTTTCCACAAAATATTATTTTGCTTGATTTTGGTTTGTTTTCATTACCGAATTGGTAATAGTACTTGGAAAGCAAAAATCTGAAAAACTTTCATGAGATTTATTTCTACCTAAAAATTAGGTACAAAAAGATATATATCTGACAGAATCGTGTAGGGATCCTTCAGTATGAAAATTAAGTTGCTTTAAAAAATGCATATATTTTCAAAATCACTGTATAACTACTTTGCATGGCCTTAGTTGTTCTAATTGTACTGTTAAGAAACTGTGTGGGTGTGTCAGTAGTCTAGCGGACAACAGTAGGCGTTTACAACCACCATGTTTGGTCACCAGTAAGCCTGTCTATGAACAGATGCAAGCAATAACTTGGTTCACCCTCAGCATGCAAGCTAACTTCACTATAAGCTGTCCAGGGTTAAGCCTTATTTACTTGTTTTCTTCCAGGTAATGTATAATAGTTTCCTGCTGCTTATAAATGTAAACAAAGCACCCTACGTAAATATAAGAGTATAGCTTGCAGTGTTCTCCCCAGCACAGATTTAGAGCTGGGTGGTTCACGAGACCAGCTGGGTGCATCGTGGAATAAGCTTGATGGTGTTGATGGGAATGTAAGTTTCGTAGCCGGGTGTTAGAAAACTAGCCGGGTGGGGCGCCCGGCAAAATAGGCCTGCGGAGAACACTGAGCTTGCATCATACTGAAATGTACTCGTCTAAGGTCACAATTAATAATATGATTAATCATTATTCTCGACAAGATCACTCACTTTATTGCAAACCACTTATAGGATGGTGTTCTAAAACGACTCAATTTGAATCTTTACTCTGCACAGGCTACCAAATAACTTATCGCATAACCGATTGAGGCGGCGGAACTGTAACATGTTGAACTGTCATTTGGGAGGACCCTGGTTTGATATCCAGCTTTGGATATTCTTATTTCACTTTTCCATGGCTTCCAAAAATTGCTCCAGGCAAATGCCAGGATGGTATTATAACATAGGTCATGGCCGATTCTTCTCGCAGTTCCTGTACTTGTGTGTGTATGTGTGTGTAACCATCTCAAATGAACTCGCTGTGTCGACAAGACAAACTTAAAACCCTATTTTATAAAAGTTGTAAATGCGTAGTAGTGCTCATTTAGGACAAGTTGAGAGTTTGAAGTTTAGTATACAGGTGAAGTGGAGTTCGACAATAACAACAACAATGCTAACAACACTAATAATAGTTATAATTATTATTAATGATTGATTGTGCCTCCCATCAGCAGAGCGGCCGATAACAGGGAGACACTTATAGTACACGTTACTACACAACTGACAAATACAAAGCTACTGCACACATGGCAGATATACAAATACAGATACACAATACCTCTAGGCAGAAAAAAATACTCATACAACTAACACAAATCTACAAACAACATATATGATTGCAAATTGCAGGACATTAACATAGCTACTCACGAATAACATTGACACATAAACATAGATATAGGTTTCTCAGTTGCATTAAATTAAAGTTGTTGTGTCTAGAATGTTTTTTATATTTGGTTTTTTTACTAATAAAGGGGTTGACATTCCTACTGTTAGAGTTGCAATTTTGAATGCATCGCAGCATTATTTGTTTTGGAACAAAATACACTATATCTTTAAGTGGATGACTATACTGGAGTATTCTCCGGCCTATATTATTACTTACAGCTGAGCAGTTCAGTTTATTTAGAAAGGAATTAACTGTATGTAGAGTATTGGCACCCTTGTGTCTGACATGCAGTGGTTCAACATTAGGTATTATTTGAACAGAAGATTGTGTAATCAGAAGCTTTGCTTAAATCTGTTACTGATATATTTAAACAATTTTATTTGAATGTTCTCAATTTGAGTAGAGTCAGTAGATGTTAGTGAGCCTCATTCTGCAGATCCGTATTCTAACATTATTCTAACTACTGTAGTGAGTAATATAGGCATAGTATTGAATCAGGTGTTGTTGCACATTTAGTGATATACTATTTCATTACACCTATATGTTTTTGGATGCTTTGCGTACAAATGTTTCAATATGGTAATGTAGGTACATTTTACTATCTAGCAGTACTCGTGGGTCATGTATATATTCTTCTCTCTTTATTATACTTACGTTTAATTTATATTTAAGAGATGTACTGTTTGTTTTGCAAGTAAAGGTTATACAAAATGTTTCATTATGCTGTTGTTGTACATCAATTGCTTGTACCTGATGTGCACCTGTAGTTTTTGACAATCCGTAGCACTATTTATTGTTTTATACAATTTTAAATTGTCTTTATATAATAGACACTTGGAATTTTTTATGTCATGTATAAAAATGTTGAATTAAAATGGTGATACTGTGTCACCTTGGGGTACTCCAGATGGCACTAGAAATTTATTTGAAAAAGTATTATTTGTTCTTATTGAGAACTTTCTTTTGAGAAAGTAGTGTAATTTTCATCTACACCAAAGGTTTTTAGTTTAAAGAGGATTAAATGTTGTTGACAAGTATCAAAAGCCTTGCAAAGCTCAAACTATATAGTGTCAGTTTTCTTAAATTTGATGTCGCCGTAAATATAATGTAGAAAATGTATACGGTTAGTAGTTGTAGTCTTGCCAGTTTGGAATTCATGTTGATGTTCAGATAGTATATTCTTAGTGTGAAAATTTAAACGTCAGTGAATAATTTTGTGAAAAACTTAAACTCACAAAGTAGTGATATAGGTCTGTACTTATTGACATGATGCTTATGACCTTTTATGAAAACAAGAATCACCGCTGCCTCCTTCCATGTATCTGGAACTATGCCTGTTATAAGTCATTCTGGATAAAGTGAGCACTAAAAATTTAATCTTTGGAAAATATCACTAAATGCAATATTAACTATAGTTCTATAGTCCCCTTACTGCTAGTATGGTCAGCAGCGAAATTATGCAATATAGTTCTGTATATTTTCCTATTTAAATGTAATACTGAAACAAAATCAACTGAAATCGACATAATTGTGTTTTATATAATTAATAAACTTGTTTTTATCAAACTATATAGGTCCGTATCCACTGCAAAATTTATCTTACACGCGCAAACATTAAGTGATGTGTCCATAGAGGTTAGACATGTTCCTTCGTTAGTCTTTATGCGTGAGAAGATACTAACTGGCTAAAAATAGACATTTGGCAGGTATTTTTTGAGTGCTCACTTTATCCCAAACGGCCTATACTAGGCTTCTGTTGAAGATAAAGGTTAATAAGTGTAAAAGTGTTGGCTGCGTGCTTTGATTATGAAATTAGGTAATTAATCATTCCCAACGGATTTTGTGGCTTTAAGTTTTAAATAATAATAATAATTAATAATAACAATAATAATAATAAAACTACAGGTAAATAAAATTGTTTTCTAATTGAAAGAACCAGTCCAAATTTTGTACAAGTTGAAAAAATCATTTATTGCCATAAACAATAGGTAGAGATGGTGAAGTTTCGCGAATTCAATGACCTGCATGTTGGAATAAAATATTTTGTGCATACTCAAGCCCTGTCTATTTGTTCATTGTCTGTTGTTCCACTGAGTAGCAGCTAGTGGACACATGGTCTAGACTTGAGTAGGTATGTATAGGATATTTGATTCTAACATGCAGGTCACTGAATGTGCGAAATTTCACCATCTCTAACAATGTGTGTTATTCGCCAGTTCATTCGTGAGGTTTTCAGTTTAATATCTTTTTGAGTCATGCAAAAGTTCAATCGAAATACTCCAAAATGTCTTCAGTAATTTGTAGAAATATGTATTTCTTTAAATCCTTTTTTGGCACTTTAAATTTTATATAAGTAATAGTATTAATATTAATAATTAATGTTAAAATTAATAAATTACATTTTTTTTCTAAAAAAAATTCCTGGAATGCAACTTTTGAAAACTGTACAGCACGCGCCACGTAAGTTGGCGGGTAACGTGCTGGAATGTGTTGCATATAATTATTACTACCGTTTTCAATTCAAATGGCTAATTTACATAGGTCGATTTCATTCCATTATTTATAGGTTACAAGGTGTTTTTGCAGCGGCTTGCCACTTGAATCTCTTGAATGTGTTCTTCACTCAGTAGCTGCCACATGCCATCTAAGCTGGCACGCAGTGTAAATATGTAGTGCTAAGTGATGTTAATGGTCATCAATGATGGTTTACACTTGGAACAATAAAATTTTTTTTGCTTTATTTTTTGGGTACCCTGTTTTACTCCTTTTTGCATTTCTCCTCCCTCCATTTCGTATGAAACCTTAGTGACTGCACACACAACAACTTAACCAAATTTTCATCGCTATCAGATGAATGGTGAGGTAATGCATGTGTTACAGAATCATTAATTTTTATGTACAGTATACAATAGATTAGCCAACTTTTATTAAAATGCCATTTAAATATGAAGTGATTTTAGAACAATTTTCACATCAAATTTCATAACATACACCTTTTCTGCTCTTCACTGAATTTCTAAGTGATGATAATGTAGTTACAGAGAGTTCTGTACAAAACAACAAATGTACGCACATATTTGCTAAGGACTTTCTACTTAACTTATGGCCACGTTGTTTGAGTAGGAAACATTAGTTCTTTAAAGTTACTTGGACCGTAGCAATTTTTTCGTTTGAGGCACGAAAACAGAGAATGTGATATGTCGAGTCCAATACATGCATAAAACACTACTTTGCCTCTAAGCGCAGAGTACTAAATTAGCGTGCAATGCTTTTGTAGAAAATATTTTTCAATGAGACTTAAGCTGTGACCCTATTGTATGTCGATAGTCTGACTTACAGTCAAAGTCAGGTCTTTATCATTTTGTTTTACGATTGTGGCTGGTATTTTCCAGCTACAGCAATGTTAAAAACCATTTTTACCCCTTTTGAAGAGTTCAATAATCGCGGTTTAATAAGCAGACTGTATTTTTAAAACAGATACATAGTTTGAAGTGTGTCTTCTTTTCATAGATAAATGTATTGGAAACACGTTTAATAGTTATACATTGTGACATATTTTTATAAAAATAATATTTTATTAAGAAATTAAATAATGTATGAGCAAGATGAAGCTCATAGCTTTCATTGGACATGCAGTCCATCAACTATTTATCCCTTTGTATTACTGTATGCGAAAGATATCTATTTCTTACCAAAAGTATTCTATATGGAGTTTCTGGAAGAATATTGGTAAATAAGAAACTTTGCCAAGTTCTTTATTATTTCTTATTTTATAAAGTTACCTATTTCACAAAAAAATTAAGGAATGATTTTGTGAAAAACCTTATATCTTTTCCCCCCCAAGTTTTTTATTTGTAATGTGTCTCCTAAAATTTTTAAATCTTGCCACACCTATGCCATATATTAGGATGTTTTTTATCACAATTATATTGTCTCATTAACAGTTCGTCATTACTGTACTTAAGTTTCATGGAAAAACCTCATTAAAATTGGCAGTCTGTAACCCACAAAATAAACACACATGTAATGTGTGGCGATATTAGTGGATTTGTAATTAGTACTTAAGTTTATCACTTCCACAGTTAAACACCTGTCCTTGGTCAGTCTCTGTCGTGGTCGCACTGATAAAATGGTGGACGTGGCTAGTTGCTTTCCTCCGGGTTCTGCCCTGCGTTCCTTCCTTCTTCTCATCCCCACCCACTGGTGGAGCTACTCTGACCACGTAGGAGTAGACGACTAGCCGTGATGTTACACTGACTACAATGTCGCTGTGCTGTTGTTGAAGGCAGTTTCTGTCGCCAAAACTGCCGGAGCATGGGGAAGAGGATTCAGTGAAGGACGAGGAAAGAAGTGACGAGGGAGAAGTCTACGAAGATGTGTGGGTCATGCCGGAGCCTGTGCCCCTTCCAGCCGACCCTGAAGAAGTACGCAAACTCAGAATACCTTCGCCAGTGCCTCGCGAGAACACTGAGGTTTGTGCCTGATTGTATAGATGTAGGAAGTTCTCCCCATGTCGTGTGTGTAGACATAAGCTTATAGGCCATTCTGGATGAAGTGAGCACTAAACATCAACTTTTAAAATAACTCCCTGCACGTTAACAATTCTTATCCCACTCATTGTAAGATTTGCAATGGCTTACCTAATGTAGTTCCAAGTATTTTTGTTTTGTTTTAACACAACAATCCTGATTCTAAATCAGTTTAACTTTTTATCAAACTATGTAGGTTTCTACGATAGCACAGCACGATAATTAACGTACACACGCAAACATCAAGTGGCATGTCCAGAGAGGTCGTACGCTACCCGTCAGTTGCTAGGCATAGTCTATCTGTGATCAACCATAGAGTTCAGTTTTTTCCCCAAGAGATAGCATAAACTTGTTTCGCTACTGATAAAAGTGTGTTTATTCTGTGGTTGTACAATGAAAAACAGGTTAATTTTATCGCACTCACAGAAGTGACAGAATAGAATGTATGTCTGTACAAGTGACTCGTGATGGAGCATTTTTTGAGACCCCATTGTCTAGAGTAATAATTAATAAATATTGATGCTGTTTTAAAAAAAAAATTGCTACCCACAGTTTAATAAAATTTACATAAAATATTTTCAAGCCTAACTGAATCGCTGCTGCTTCGTGTTTCATTTATAAAATCAAATTAGATGATGAGGGAAAAAAAAAAACGGAGTATTTAGTAGTTATTTGCACATATCTCTCTCTGTTTATGTATAAAGGTAAGAATGTATGTACTATGTATATATATGATAACATGCTGTGGAAAGATGCAAACTGGATGATATAGAAACTAAGCATGGCTTGTTTAAATGCTCACTTTATTTAGAACCGACTATACTTGAATACCGTGGGCTATGGACTTCTGCTAGCGTGTGTGCACGTTAAAAAGTATGTATAAATGACGTGTCTACACTCATCTCATTCTCTTAAGATAATGGTTACCTTCCTTCTGTCCAATCTCCTAGCCCACAAGTACGCTCTTTCACTCACACACATTTTTTAATATTGGTAGTAATTAATCGTAGTTTGTGTTTTACCAAATATCTTCTTAGAACAGTCTGTTACTGTTGGTTGAGTGAGTTGGGACAACAGTAATATGGACTGGCATTCAGAGGGACGGAGGTTCGATACCTAGCTAGGGCCACCCTTAGTTTGGTTTTCACAAGGTTTCATATAACTCTCCTGGCCCATGATTAAACATCACTATCTGCACAAGTACACAGCAGGTGAAAAGGTTCTTCGCTTGAACCTCTAGTTACAGTTGGAACTGCCTAGACCCAACGTTCTTTAGTTGCGCATGTGCAAACATTTACCAAAGTATTTGAAACAATTTTGTACCCTCAATGCAACTTTTTGCACTTTTGTGTGTGTAATGACTAGGGCTGTGCAGAAATGAAAATTTCAGGTCGGGAAATATTTGGGCGGGAAAAAATTTTTCTTTCGGGAAACGGGACGGGATCGGGAAATTCTTAATTTTTTTGCCTTTCATAAAATATGTTTTTATATCTGATCAACACATTTCTTTGCTTCAATAGGTTTAATACACAAGTACTAAGTAGCCTATGTGGTTAGGTTTATTAGTTGAAATTAGGTTTTAAACATAAACTCAGAACAATAACCACTCTGTTTAAACCACTAAGTCTACAAACTTCATTACTTCATTATTACTTGAGCTCACAACACCTTTGCTTGTTCCCACAATGCTGCCCATTGTCCAATAAAAAATGTTGCAATATTTGTTTAGGTTATGTTCCCCTAGAATGAACACATTACTTAATTAAGTTTCTTTCTTTCCCCC